>OLKM01002605.1:0-61834 GCA_900291075.1 Melanogrammus aeglefinus | reverse complement strand
GGTTTCACTTTTGTCTCATGCGCGCTGAATTCAGCGCGACCTCCATTTGCATTTTCTTTTATGTTTGCTGACCCCACTGGTCGCAGCGCAATTAAAAAACCGCTGCAGTCCAATGCTGAGCGTCCAGTCCACTGCCTTATGAACAGGACGACCACAGAAACACAACGCACAGGCTACCAAGGATAAGTCCAAAAAAGACCACTATAAAGACATCTAGCGAACGATATTAAGACGATGGTATATGCGACACCATATTGGTGAGGAATGGGTTAATGTATAAGCTGATGTCTCAGAGCGGCTCGTTGAATGGATGGATTTGCAGCTTCCTTTGGCGCTTTCAGGGTGCTTGCACTCCGGGTAGCAAGCCAGGTGTACTGGCATGCGTGACTATAAAACAAACAAGAGCGGTTTCTTTTCAAACTATATTCCACTAATTTAAATCAGACAGTAGTCTTAGATAATTACTGGAGATAGGTAAAAGATAGGTGTAGGTCGGTGAAATAAGCAGTGGTCAGGCTAAACTGCAGAAGATAGCGCTACTGGATTGTTTTGTTTTTTTAAATTACATTTTAGACATTCAGAAGACTATGATTAATGTGAAGATTACTGTTTACTTAGTGGTATTGCCTTACTAGATAGTCCAAGAGTTGATACACTCTATTAAGGGGAAGTGCATTGAATGATTGGAGTGGGGATAAAACTCTATCAAGAGGTGGATAAACTATTTCTTGAAATTTCAGACGGGGGTAAACTGCGCTTTACTTGCCAATTTTAGCTCCCACCTGCAGCCATATTACAGATAATATGTAGACTCATTACAAAAGCTGTGCGTTGAAGAAAAGGAAGAAGTCTTGACTGGTGTTGGAGTAGCATTGGTGGCTGGGCGCTGTCGGTGGATTCATCCTCCTCTTCTGTGATGAGGGACAGACAACGCGTGCGTGCAGGCAGACGTCGACGTTTAGTGTAGTCTGAAATGTCTACGTTCAGAGAACGGTTAAAACATTTGAATAAACGTCGAGGACTAACACAGTAAAACATGGTGGATTTACATCGCTAATAGCAAACTTATATAGATCTAGAACGTATAGCAAAGTGTACTAACGTCAACATTGTAACTTTGCTGACCGAGTGGAGTTAGCGAGGCCAGACACAGCAACCAGCGAAGTGACCCAAAACATACAAGAACTTTACTTTGTTAAACAGCCAAATACATATGACGATTGTGCTCTTACAGCAAGAAGACTATATCAGTGTGTGTTCTCAGTAGCCCTAGAGTCGAGTCAGAAAGAACCTTTACCTCCCAGGCAAGATTGGTTTTAGCCACTGCTAGTTCCAGAAGTTCCTGGAGCTGTTCGTTGACATCTGCATATCGACGGAAATTGCGGTTTTCACAAGTGCGGGGTCTCTTCACTCCTAAGACTTGGTTACCAAAGTCTTCTGGCTGAAATGTAGACTGCACACCACTCCGATATTTTAGTGCCTTCAACGGCCGGTTGTCCTCGCCGAACTCGGCGTTATTGATTTGAGCCACGTAGACCACTTTTGCACCAAGTCCAACTCTTTGGGTAATCTATGAAATCTTACTCGCCCCGTGATTTTTCCTTGTCTGGCTAGAACACTCCCGGTACCATGCAAGTGCACAACGCATTTCGAAACACAAAACGAGAAGAATTTCACTTTCTGAGTTCGCCTTGTACCACAACCCAACGGACTTCAGTGAGGTTGGGGCGGGCGCGACGGACTATCAGCCAATCATTGCCGTTGTTCTGAGGGCAAGCTCAACAATTACAAAAAGCACGATGGCTTGAAATTTGTCACATAGAAAAGATGCCTCACAGGTTCACAAAAAAAAATCCGACAGACAGTTGCGAACAGCTGATTACAACCGATTACAACCACCACATTCAACTGAATGGTCAAATTATCGTATTTGGCCTTTTTTGGGATTATTGATCGTACATCGGTACAGAGGGCCAAATTATCTACAAATACGATAATTATCGTACACCCTGCAACACTGCTAGTACACTCCCGATCCTTGGTTGATAGATTGATGGGCGGAGTTTAACCATTCGTGCGTTCGACAGTGGGAGTGGCCTGCGGAGAGCTAAGCATTACAATGCACTATGGGGATTGTTGTCTTCCAATCCACAAGCACTAAAAAGTCGTTTTCTGCTCTTTCTCCCATCTCAGGGGGAAATGAGAGTGTTGCATGAACATTCAAAAGTATGACTGGTGCCGTGTTCCAATACCCGTACTTCCATGAGTATACTTAAAGGAAGTACACTTTCTGCACTATCCGTACTCACTTAGAGTACACTATTTTTCAGATGTGAAGTGCTGTTCCAAATCGAGTACTGCTGCTGGTGCACTTACCGGAATACGATTGCGACAGCCGCAGCTGCAAGCGGTTGTCACTTCGTATCCATTATTTTTTCGAAGTTGAGCGCTCAGCCTGCTTCCGCCTTCCTCCGCTACGTAGCTAAGATGGCTGCCGATTGAGTACGGAGAGTGCCTTCGATCCAAAACTTCACGATAGCCCGTTCTTGAGTACGACATCCGGGTCCTTGAAGTGTACTTCTTTTCGCCGGATCTGAACTTGAACGACCAACGTACTGTGTACTCAAATTTTGGCTAGTAAGTACGGACAGTACGGGTATTGGAACACGGCATGGGTTTCTAACAATGCAAAGCCTAATGCAAATGGGTGGAGTGTCCCTTTAAGTGAAACGCGCCAGATGCAACCAATTAACTAATTAAGAAAAACACTTGGCAGGCGAGCTGCGGCAGGGGAGCTAATTAGTAGAACACAACGCAGGTTCGGCGCCCTCTGGTCGCTTTGGTAACAGTGAGAGGCTATTTCAGCTTTTGTGTTTGATCTTAAATGACCTCCCTCATTTTAATTAAAGGGATGAGTCTGATTTGACTGATTTAGATTCATACTTCAAAACGAAAAAAATATTCATTCAATTCACCTTACTGCGCGCGCGCGCGCGTGCATGCATCTACTGTTTGATGTCAAGTTGGTGAAAAGGAAGTCAGTGTGATCTTGCGTCCCTGGTGTGTATGAGCGAGGATTGGACAGCAGAGAGGGCAATATGTTACCGACACGAGAACATCTGCTCTCGAAGCGCTCTGCCAAGATACGTCTCCAATTGGCAACCGTAACTTTGGCAGCATCCTGAAACGGGCCTTTGAGGAGTGAGAAGGAAGCTTTCATCCAAGAGACCAGAGACTCATTCACTGGTTAAACTGGAGTCATCGCCTACCACCACACACACGTAAAAACACACACACACACACACACACACACACACACACACACCATGTAGATTCACACCATATGCACGCACACGCCACAGATACACACATAGATTCACACACAATCGATACAGACAACATATAGATACAAACCATATGCACACACACAATCGATATAGGGCTGCAACTAACGATTATTTTAATAATCGATTAATAGGTTGATTATTTTTTCGATTAATCGGATAAAAAAAAGAAATATTTTTAATTACCGTATCTTTATTCAAAACCTGAACATTTTTTTCAAATTTCCAATATGCAAGATCTTAAAGTGTTCTAAAACACCAGGTTATTGCTCCCACGTCCGGAACTATTAAAAGTAGTAACTAAATGATAAACAAAAAATAAAAACATATAACTGGGATAACACAAAAAAACATACAATGTTTGATATACATTTATATATATACAGTATACAAGGGATGTCCATGGTTAACCGATAAGATCTTAATCGGTAAATACTTACAGTTAAATTAAACCATCTTAATTTCTCAGATGACAGATCGTTAATTTTTATTGATAGCATTTTCGAGACTCCTTGAAATAGAACTTGTATTATTGCTTTAATTGCTGATAAGATGATCATAGTTCAAGTAGGAGTACGTTAGACGTTAAACAGGTCCATAATTTCCATCTTTATATCTTATTTTATTGTGCTGGGAAAAAAGGTTTTCGCCAATCTCAAATTTCTTTGTGTTGCATGAACGCGCATCAATGATATTACTGAGCCGATCTGAACACATATTTGTCACTGCAACTTTTTTTTAAGCTAACTAGCTCTATATCCTGCCGATTTTAACATGGATTATAAAACTGATTACTATATTTTTAACTGACGGGAACTTCTACACCGTCCGTTGTTGTGATACTACTGCTACTTTGAATGACGTTGATGCCATGATGCGCGACTCCGGCCCGTCTCTGCGCACGGACTGCAGCAGCAGCAGCTTTTCGGTTGGACTAGACGGATACTGAGTTGACAGAGTTTTTTTAACCCGAAGACAGGTACAACACTTTTATATAGGCCTACAGTCCCAGTGTTAAGGTATGACCAAAATACAAAGCTGTCGGTCGCTCACGCTAAAACTAGCTGTGGCGTGCCATGAACCACGACCCAACATGGACATATAACATTACATTTAGCAGACCGCTTTTATCCAAATGCGACTTACAATAAGTACATTTTGTCATAAGAAAGTGCAACAATATATATCGCTATCGGTACAGTAAGGATGTTCATAGAACCAAGTGCAAGTACAACAATCACTAGGTAACCAATTTCCCGTGTTTACAGCAATGATAGCAGCTACTGCAGTTGCTTCACAGTTAAGTACTATAATACAATACAACACAATACAATACAGTGTACAATGTGGCCAGAGGGGGGAGGGTGGCTATGCAGAGTCGAGGTGGACTCTGAACAGGGTGAGTCTTGAGTCTTTTTCGGAAGATAGTGAGCGCTCTGCCGCGGTCCTGAGAACGGCAGGGAGCTCGCTCCACCACTGAGGTCCCAAAACCGAGAAGAGTTGTGACTTTGCCGAATGACCTTTGTTAGCTCTTAGCGATGGCGGTACCAGACGTCCAGCTGAGGTAGTTGAGCGCAGCGATCGAGCTGGGGTGTGTGGCTTTAGCAATGCTTGGAGGTTAGGCAGGGCAGTTTCCATCGACTGCCTTGTATGCTAGTACCATCGATCGTCTTAAATTTGATGCGAGCTACTACAGGGAGCCAGTGGAGGTCCCGGAAGAGGGGGGTCACATGGGAGAACTTTGGTAGGTTGAACACGAGGCGCGCTGCCGCATTCTGGATGCACTGCAAAGGTTTAATCGCAGAGGCAGGAAGTCCAGCCAGGAGTGAGTTGCAGTAGTCGAGGCGAGAGATGATTGGACTAGAAGCTGAGCTGCTTCCCTTTTGAGGAGGGCCGATTCTTTGCGGAATGTTGTTAAAGTGCAAATCTGCAGGATCGGGCCACCGCAGTGATGTTTGCGGTGCGCAGCATAACTGATCGTGCTCCAATACCACACCGAGGTTTCTGGCAGTTGGAGAAGGGAGATACCAGTGATGTTCCTCAACGGTGACCAGTAATCCATGTGTGGGCAATCTTTCCCTGGGATTAGGGAGGAGCTCGATTTTGTGAGGTTAAGCCTCAGGTGATGGGCAGTTGTCAGGGGTGCTGACGTCCGCCAGCCATTCCGATATGCGTGTTGCAATCAGGGCTTTATCCGATGAGGGGAAAGAGGAATAGCTGAGTGTCGTCAGCATAGCAGTGATAAGAAAAGCCAAGTGACGCAATTACAGAGCCCAGAGATCCGGTATAGAGGGAGAACAGAAGAGGCCCCCAGTACAGAGCCTTGGGGGACCCCAGTTTCAAGCGTGCAAGGTTTGGACAAGGAGCCATTCCATGTCACTTGATAGGTGCGGTTCATCAGGTAGGATGTGAACCAGGAGAGAGCAGATTCAGCAATGCCAAGTTCAGCAAGAGTGGCAAGGAGGATCTGGTGGTTCACCGTGTCAAATGCTGCGGACAGGTCGAGGAGAATGAGAACCGATGAGAGGGTAGAGGCTCTGGCAGCACGGAGGGACTCAGTCACCGCGAGGAGAGCTGTCTGAGTAGAGTGTGCCTTCTTGAAGCCTGACTGGTGAGGGTAGAGTACGTTGTTAGATGAGAGATAGGAGGACAGTTGGTTAGCAATGGCTCGTTCCAGTGTTTTAGAGAGGAAGGAAAGAAGAGATACCGGTCTGTAGTTCTGGATGTCGGCAGTATTAAGAGTTGGTTTTTTGAGGACGAACCAACCTGTCGGCGGCTGGCTGTAAACAGTGCCGCGCCAACGAGTGACGTATTAATCGCGCGACTCAACGAATCGAAGACCGAATTCGTTGCCAACGCTTTTGGTAATCAATTTTTATGGATTCGTTGTTGCAGCCCTAGATACACACACACACACACACACACACACACACACACACACACACACACACACACACACACACACACACACACACACACACACACACACACACACACACACACACACACACACACACACACACACACACACACGATGTCCCGATCCGATATTGATATCGGAAATCAGTCCGATATCAGCCAAAAAAGTGAATATCGGATTTTAGCGGACTGAATCTAAAAACTCCGATATAAGCTTTACCGCTCCAGCACAGTAGGTGGCAGTAATGCCCCTAAATTAACGTTGGGCTCGGCCGCGGAAGAAGAGCGTCTCTGATCCAGCATGCACAGCCCACGTGATCACAACAACGACAACGTGTTGTCGGCTGTGTGGAAGTATTTTACCGTAAACTCGGACAAAGACGTTGCAGCTAAATGCAACATTTCGTCAGGCGCAAGTGTCCCGTGGAGGGACAGAACCGGGAACAGGGCTCTAAACTAACATTTTTCACTGGTTGCACTGGTGCGCCTAACTTTTTTTCTTAGGTGCACCAGCACAAAAGTTAGGTGCACCCAAATTGTCAACCATATCGCATTCAACACTGCAGTTTTACAGGTTCACGTTTTTTAAATAGCTGTCCATATAGGCAATATTGACTTGTAAATGATGAACTAAGAATCTGGTCAACATAAAGTTCTTTATTTGAATAATTATTGCAGCTTCACTGAGCTGCGATTTAAATTTAAAACATCAGAAGATAAGTGAAATAAAAAGAAAATCTAAATTAAGTGTTTTAAACTGAAACTTCAAACACATCTCATGGCTCCAGGTCTTATGGACTAATAGCCCGGGCTATTATTTGTTTTCTATCACTGAACTTTCGAACAAAACTCTTGCTCAGCAACGATGGGAAATAGCCTACTATCAAATGCATTATTTAAACCAGTATGAAATACCGTAGTGCTATACTGTTTAGCAGCCAATTGATAACGCTTGCACACACACACACACACACACACACACACTGACACACACACACACACACCACACACACACACACACACACACACACACACACACACACACACACACACACCACACACACACCACACACACACACACACACACACACACACACACACACAGTAGTAATCGGGAGAGTTGGGAGAATTCCCTGTGGCCCGTTAGCGTTTCGGGCGGCGCCGGGTCAACGTCGCAACCAATTCGGTTTTGTCTAGAGGGGAGTAACTGAGCGCCCCCTCCCGAAGTGGTACAGCCCAGGTCGGCCTTGACTGCGATTGGTCAGAAAGACGTAACAGCTAATGACAACATTGAACTCTCATGCAGGCTCGAACAGAGTGACACACAAACTCTCTCTCACACACACACACACACACAGTTTTACACACACATAGTTTTTTCACCCACTCCGTATCCAGCTTATTCAATGCTTAAATCACCCAGGCTACTATGCGGCGAGCTGGGGCTCTCATGTTATCCCCTGCGTTTTTTTCTTTTTGAACAGCTGGTTGCACCGGTGCGACCTCGGATTTTTTTTGGTCGCACCATTGAGAAATTAGGTCGCATGTGCGACCAAATTGGTCGCACTTTAGAGCCCTGGGGAAGGTTCAATACAAGCAACCTCATCGCACATTTGAAAAAACACCACACAAAAAGAACGTGAGGATTTTCGCGAGAGCAGCAAGGCGAAGCAACAATCCTCTGGCTCGCTTCAGCAACCCACGCTGGCCGAAAGCTTTGCAAGACGTGACAAACTACCACGGGACAGGAAAAAGGCAATGGCCATAACAGAAAAGATAGCCCAGTTTATTGTGCTTGATTACCAGCCCCTGTCGGTGGTGAGTAATGTCGGGTTTAAACGCTTAATGGAGCACCTCGAACCCCGCTGCATTTTTCCTAGCCGCCACTAAATTGTAGACAAAACTATACCCCAGATGCACGAAGAGGTTAAAAAGTGTAATTGCCGCCACATGTGGAGAAGGCAAATGCTACACCACCGTGTGTGTTGTTTTTGTTGTTTTTGTCCCTGCCCACAGTTGTTTCCAACATATGCTGACAGTAAACCAATAACTGAAGTGAACTTGAATTGTTTGCACTTAAAATTTAATTTATTCCATTCAATTGTATAATGATGTTGGTAACCAGTGGTTATTTTGCACTTTAAATATAACATTTTTGTTTTTTAATTGGATTTGTTTGAGTAATACTTCTTATGTTGAAGGTTAAAATTGATATAACCAATTGGTTGATAATAAATGGGTCAGTTTTTCCTATACCTACTGTTGCTGACTATTGTTTTCTGTTATATCACTACAACATCAGTAACAGTAACTGATCACTTTATCAAGCCTTTTCTAACATTCCACACAACAAAATAAGGAATAAATATATGCATGATTTGTGCCTATATCGTATTGATATCGGTATCGGCCAATACTCAAGGCTACAATATCGGTATCGTATCGGAAGTGAAAAAGTTGTATCGGGACATCCCTAACACACATCACACACACACACACACACACACACACAACACACACACACACACACACACACACACACACACACACACACACACACACACACACACAACACACACACACACACACACACACACTTACTTTGGGAAGGTTACTTTTAAAATGTATCCAGTTACAGAATACATGCCCAAAAATGTAATCTGTAACGTATTCCGTTTCATCACTCAATCTGAGTATTGTATTCTGAATACTTGGATTGCTTCCACATTGAATTGTATTTCATATTTTATTTTTTATTTATTTTTAGGAATGCAGCATGAAATCCTGCTTACTAAACAGGCCTATTCTGGTGTGTTCTTCTTGTAACCCCTTCCTGGCACTGGAAGTGTAATTATTATTTAAGGTTACTATATAAATGTGTCAACGAACAGGATCCTGAATGCTTAGCAGTTGAATTAGCTAAATCTCCTGTTTACCAATAGATCATATTGAAATGTCCAGGACAAAGAAAATAAAGCTAGAACAAATATACATTTATTTGTGCTATATCCAAGTCAGTACTCATTTAGGCCTACTAGAAAACCCTTGAACAAAATAACAAAATGCACGAATGCAAAATGGAATTGTATTTTAAACCACAATAACATATGAACACAAATAAGATGAAATGATTTGCCTGCGGTGAACCGGTTCGACCTTTTTCAATGCATCTACTACCAAGCGCTTGGGTTTCTAACCGTTGGGGCCCATAAGTTGATGCACATGGGAAACTAGGGATGCACCGAAATGAAAATTTTTGGCCGAAACCGCAAACCGAAAATGAGGAAACCAAGGCCAAAAACCGAAACACTGAAAGAAATTATTATGCCAATTATAGTACCATTTAGGGTTGCTTTTTTTATTGACACACACACACACACACACACACACACACACACACACACACACACACACACACACACACACACACACACACACACACACACACACACACACACACACACACACACACACACACACACACACACACACACACAACCTAATATTGCTTGGATCACGCAAGACCGGTAACCATAGCAACACCGGTAAACAAACCCCGCGAAGCCCAACCCCCACGAGAGCTCCCCGCGCTACGGCCACCGTGATGTTATATATACGATTATATTATATACTATTACATATATATAACGTTATAAGAAAGACGCTGTCACCGAGTGTGAGAGGAGAGTTGACGGAGAAGATGGCGGTTGACCTAGTTTCAAAGTTTATACCGTTTATACTCGGTAATACCGGTGTATTACTCGGTGTGAAAATGTCCACACCGCGGCAACCCCTAGTGCCACTTGCATTTATGGCTATGACTGTGTACTAACTTCATTAAAATCAAGGCATTGCAATGTTTGTAAATCGTTATACGTGGGTCTTTCTTTGTCCACACCGCAGACATATTGGCTGCCCGCGCTTTTTGTTTGCGTCATCACACGTGTCTGTTTCGGCCGTGTTGTTTCGGTGATAAAAGTATTTCAACCCGAAACCAAAAATGTATTTTGTATGTGTTAATGTGGCCAAAAACCGAAAATGCGCTTTTGGGCCGAAAATTTTCAGTGGCCGAAAATTCGGTGCATCCCTAGAGAAAACCAATCCTTAGTGGCTGTAAGGAGCAACCCTCCGTCCTCCGGTACTCACGTGTCCCCAGGAATGAACGAACAGCACGGGTCGACGAGCTTGGTTAACCACCAGACGACGAAGGCGAGGTGATAACCCGGTGTGCACCGCAGGACCGGCAGCAGAGTCCGTCCTTGGTTAACCACCAGACGGTGAAGGCGAGGTGATAACCCGGTGTGCACCGCAGGACCGGCGGCAGAGTCCGTCCTTGGTTAGCCACCAGACGGTGAAGGCGAGGTGATAACCCGGTGTGCACCGCAGGACCGGCGGCAGAGTCCGTCCTTGGTTAACCACCAGACGGTGAAGGCGAGGTGATAACCCGGTGTGCACCGCAGGACCGGCGGCAGAGTCCGTCCTTGGTTAGCCGCAGCAGCTCACCAACGCCGCCGAAGTCTCTTCCTCTCCGGTGGAGTAGAAAGTCAAACTTCCAGCGGCACACAACGTTTCTCTGCCAGAGGATACCCGTGCCAACACTCAATAAAATACTAGTATCAAATACTAAGTATTCCGTCTACAAATATCACTCTTTTCCGTTAAGCTCACGCACTCGTTGAACGCATCACCTCCTCGACCTCATGCTCGAGTTCCTTCTTTTTAACAAGCCCGTCTGTGATTGGCTAAGAGTGCATCAGTACATAATTCGTATTGGCTTATGCTACTTTGAACATTCCAAACAAGCCACCACAAAGCAAAGGAGTAACGGTCATGCAGTATTTTTCTCTTTATTCACAAATTAAATAAAACACACTATTTATTCATTAAACTGTATTTAGCCGCATATGAAATAAATAAATTAGTATTCATCTAACTTTTTGTAGGTCCCTACACCCCAGACCCGGCGCCAAAGGCGGGCCAGACCGGGCTGGGCCCGCCCATTTGATGTCTTTGCCCTTGTAAAAATAAAATGTATTTTACTTTTTTAATATATTTTTTATGCTTACATATAGATGATGTCAGATACTATTCAAAATCTCAAAAAATAGTTAAACTAAATAAAAAATGTGTAGAAAATAGAGACTATGTGATTGACGTATGTGTAAACCTAAGACTATTCAGAATGCGTCACACGGAACGACGGCGTTAATCGTTTCTTTTTTAAACTGGTGGAGAGAGCAGAGGCGGGTGTTTTATTCTAGTTTCGTGCCCCTTTGAGAAAAAAAAGGTTATTTTGGTTGAAATTACCAAATGTTCTTACAAACGCACATCAAAGGAAAGGTAAAAAACAGGCGCAGGAAGATAGATAAAGCGGATTAAAAACAAAGCTGAAGTTGGCTCCCTATTCCAAGATCTGCATTCACAGCTAGTGAGGTTGGCTCCCTATTCGTTGCTCCATATTCACAGCTAGTGATGTTCGCTCCCTATTCCTAGCTGTGCATTCACAGCTAGTGATGTTCGCTCCCTATTCCTAGCTGTGCATTCACAGCTAGTGATGTTAGCTCCCCACTCCTAACTCCGTATTCACAGCTAGTGATGTTAGCTCCCTACTTCCTAACTCCGTATTCACAGCTAGTGATGTTAGCTCCCTACTCCTAGCTCCGTATTCACAGCTAGTGATTTTAGCTCCCTATTCCTAGCTCCATATTCACAGCTAGTGAAGTGCGACCAGGAAACGAGTACATTTTTTCTAACATAAATTTTTAATGACAAACTTATTTTATTACATAAATACCCCAGTAGAATCGGGCCCGAATGGTTTTCCCCACTCGGCTCCAATCCCAAAAATGGCTGTAGGCCTACGGCATATTTTAGACCAGCCTTTCAGGGGTTGAATGACATGGGGCAATCCAGAGCATGCCCCTAATATACTAGGCAGGACATAGATATGTGTACGCTGTTTAGAGCCTGTCACAAATACAGCTGAAAAGCCAGCTCCTTTTCCGCATTTAAACATAAAAGGCAGCTGATGCTCAAAGTCCAAAAGACAGCATGATTTAGAGCCTGTATTCACTGTTGGCCACCCATGTAAAGCTCACATATATAGTGACCACCTCAAGTGGTGTCCCCCAGTATAGGATTCAGTTTGGGCCAAAAAGATTCCACCACTCATAACCTTTCGTACTGGCAAAATCCCCTTAGGATTGTGCATACATTCCCCACTACTACTACCAGCAGCACCACCAGCACCGGGCCTGACCACAAAATAATAGTCATATCCTTTATCAGGGCAAGGGTACGTTACATTCTCGCTAGCTGACACATAAGCAAAATCATCCTGGAAGTACATGGTGTGGAAGACATATCTTCCTTGGCAGCTAACAGCAGCCGATTGCTGTAGCGGATGCTGGCCTGGTACTGGAAGTTGTGCTTGGACACTCATTCTGGCCACAGGCAGTGAAACACACGTCAAACCACTGCTGGAACAGTCGCTTTGCTTGTTGAAGAGGTTCAGCCGCCAGACAACCTTCTTGTCCGTGAAGAGAGCGCTGGTGTGGACAGGTGTGCTGTGAGATTGACTTGTCCGCAGATTGGGCTTCTTGTAATACTGGTGGTTTTTGCCTCGATGTGAACCCCTATCAAACCGGTCGCACGGGTTGTCGATCAGACGCCCGGCGGTTTCTACGCTTTGGTCATAAGCAACGCTCCATGGTGGGCCGGTGTAAATCCTGGGCTGGTAATCCCGGACGCCTTCCTGGAAAGTGAAGCTGTTAGAGTCCCTAAGGGCAGCCGTGAGCCTGGAACCCTTTCAGAAGTTTCTCCTGATACAGAGTCCGATGGGCAGAGTAGTGGGGGGAGGTGAACCGTACCCTGAAGAGCTCCTTGGCGGGGATCATAGGGAAGCGGACGTGGGCCAACAAGGCGGCCTCACTGGGCTCCCGGTCCACCTGGGAGACCCAGTCCTCCAGAGCTTCCAGGACGAAGGTCTCGCCCGGCACCACCAGGTCGGAGCGGGACAGAGGGGCCTCCAGGAGATCTGCCGACACTGAGCTCCAGGCCATGGAGGTGCTGAGGCTCTGGAAGTTCCACGCCATGTACTGGAGACAGTTCTCCTGCAGCAGCCGGTCGCCCGTTCCCACCGAGTACTCGTAGGAGACCTGCGTTAGGAAAGAGCCGTCCTAAGGGAGAAGCCTGGTGAAGAGCCGCCCGGCGTCCTCAACCTCCTCGTTCTAAAGTGTCACGTCATCTGGTGGAAGCACTCGGCAGTTGTTGTGGTTACCTCCAGCTTCCGGGTGTACACGTACCTAGGAGGACAGGGGGCAGATTCCAAAATGGTTACCTGGGAGATGGGAGACAGCACAGTGTCATTACGGTCATCAGCAGCATGGGGTGCTGCGAGGCCTGTACCTGATGAACATGGTTAGATGAGGTCGGCACGCCTTGGTGAGATAAATTGAGATCTCCTCGACGTCAGTCGAGGCTTTGAAGCCAGGGAAACGTGAAAGGATCATCCTCTGTGTGCACACTGTTGTGTTGACCATCTCCCAAAGCCCATCATCTCTATTCTCGCCAGTGTAAGTGTTTCCGTGGATCAGGAAGTCGCAACCCATCTTGCTGTCAAAGAGTCGCCCAAGATCCTCAGACAGTTGGAGACTGTGGTCCACAAAGTTCTGACTAGTGCCTAAAGTGTGGAGAAAGATTGAAATACATTTAAAGTATTCAAAATGGACGGTGTATCCTAAAATAGTTAATTTTTCCTTTTTACTAAGAACTAAACACTAGTATTTAAGTATTGTACTTAAATGCCATAATGGTTGAATAATTCCGATATATACCTGCTGCACAAATAACCAGCATCTTGTTTGTGTGAGCAATCAATTATTCCCCAGCCATTGTAGGAACAGTTGGAAAGAGAATTCTCTGTGCCAACACACTTCGTCTGGTCAAGCCAAATCTGTCCGATTCCTAAAGAATGTGTTGAAATTAGAAAGCGTTCGTTTACATTGGCCGGTTATTGACCCAAATACCGGCCAATGGAATTAGCATTGTTCATCTCGACTATGCCCAAGCCCAAGGCGATATGATCAGAGCGCTCGATTTGCGATGAATTAACAATCTTATCCAATGACGTTTCATTGTAACAAAACAACGTTATTTTTGGGTGTGGTGGGAGTATGCGTATACATCCAATATGTTTTTATCTATGATGTAAATGTCGGCTTTCCCTTTGCTTCCAGTGGAGAAAATAATTTAACAGAACAAGCCACCTTCGCCAAACGTCCCTCCAGCGGCGGCCAGACACGGCTTCTCTGAAGTGCAGCTGATGACACGCCACTTGAGCGTCGGGCAGATCCCAGTCATTGTCACAGACTGTTCCCCATTCCCCGTGGAGGTAGACCTCCACCCGGCCCTGGGATCTTGGCTCCGAGCCCACCAGCCGAATATCCCCCTCTTCTAGCGAACCTATTGGTCTTCCTGCTGCACAATAACAGAGTTTGTATTTGAGAGAGAACATTTTACGTTTGACGATGAATTAATCAAACAGACTGCTGAACAGCAGGGGTCGGCAACCCGCGGCCCGTCGGTCGCATGTGGCCCTTTCGCTAAAGTGAAATAAAATAATGTGAATAACTCGAAATGAAAATGTATGGGATTCATTTTCCTATGATTTTTGTAGGCCAAAAGTCAACCAGACATTATCAATAAAAAAAAACATAACATGAAAAGATTGCTTGCTAAGATGACATAGCTATCATCCAAAGAAGAGAAAGATCTATAAAACAACTTCATACAGCCCTTACATTCAGAAACTCTGCAACGACATTCAGAGACAAAAATCCCATTAAACGGGATGAAAAAGGTTGGGTGTGGTTTATTATCTCATTATAGCAAGTTGTCATTTTTCAGAGAATCAGGAGTCAATGCAACAATACAACTTAGCACTGAACTGTACAGTTACAATTAATTTGTTTGAAATTGTATGTTATTTTGAAGAATGTTTTTTCAAAAACAGTGTTAGGCTGATATTTTCCATGATGCAATGATATTCATTTCTTTTGCACAAACATGGACTGAAACTGCAGAGCTAGGCCTAATCAATTTCAACTTAAGAACGCGTTTGTCGACTTTTCCTGCTTTCCTTCCTGGTGGACTGCATTTATATTGTGCTTTTATCCAAAGCGGTTTACAATATTGCCTGACATTCACCCATTCATGCACATATTCACCCATTCTTCCTCATGTCTTGTTAGATTTAAAACCCACTAAAATAAGTTTCTTTTTTGTAGCCTATGATTTATTGCAATTGCAAATTATATGTAGCCCCAGACAGCGATCCACTATTCATTTCAAACCAACAAGGGCCCTATGTGGGAATATCAATCATAAACTGACCAAACTGAGTAGAATAAAGAGTCATCTGAACCTATAACAATTAATGGTCATATATTTGTGCAATAACGCTACAATAACATACAATAATCCAAGATCTAACAAACAATCATCCGAGGCCTAGATGGTAGTCCCCCCTGCGTTTCTCCAAGAGAGGTTTGCAAGCTGAAGTCCCCTGCATTCAGCCTGGGAGATCAGCCTGCATCTCTCCTAGAGGTTCGCAGGCTGCAGTCTGGAGCATTGGCTTACAGACAGCGTTCTTCTTATACAGTTACTGTCAGGGGCAGTTGGGCCTCCCAATAAAAATAAAGCGTTTGTTAACCAGATGGTAATCTATCAATTGCGGCCCCGTCATGACCGTGCCCTATCAGTTCAGTTGGAACCCTGGCCTGTCCAACCTTCCGCTGGGATTGTCAGGAAAACAGCCTTTGAACACATCTCCCGAAGGTGTCACGAAAACAGGCCCTTTACAAAGAAAAGGTTGCTGAGCCCTAATGGATTGGCCTGAGGGGCGGAGTGGGACCCTTTTGCAGACTGGGAGTCTCAGGGCCCGTACCGGCCGCCTGCGCAGATATCTTGAGAGGAGGGGGGGGGATTGCTCAATACTTGTATTTTGCGTGTCCTAAATACAACGGCAAGTGGGCACAGTGTCGGGCTCCTACCACTAGGCAACCCCCGCACCGCGGCCTAAAATACATTTCCAAGTGGACTGGCCCACCGGGACAACTCTTCCCGTAGCACTACCCAACAAGAAAACATAAGTTATTTTAAAAGAAGAAATGACTGATAGTCAGCTGATCTATTTGGATTTTAAGTAGTGGAATTGTAGTTGAACTAACTGAAAAGGCTCAATTTCAGAGATCCGAGAGGAGAAACATGGAGAAGCAACATCCCCAAAGCAGAGAGCAGGGTCCCGTGCGTCTGCATGGTGTTTCAACCTACAGGGGAATTGGACTCCAGCCAAATTGTGAGACTGAGATGACAATGAAAGTAATAAATAATGTTTTGATAAAATGCAGACATGAAGAAAAGTATTCATTTTATTCATATTTCATCACATTTTGGATTCAGAAAATTTCAAATAGCTTTTACAAAACGAACATTAGTCTACCTACTGGTAGCTGTCCCCTAGTTGCGTTTCCTTCTCTTCAGGAGATTGTCTGCTCCGTTGAATTCCCCACAACCACAACTCAACTTAGGTTTCGATGAGCTCACCAGGGAGGCAAACATGAACGCGCATTCATGAACGCGCGCAGTGCACCCGCACATTAATGTCTTTTCAAGGAGGCTGGCTGACGTTGTAAATAATTCGACAGTCTTTGTCAGTTCCGTTACAGAGACACCCAGATTGTATTCATCAACATACAAAAGGACTACATGCCTAACCCTAACCCTACATGCCACAACAACGTTAAGTACATGCCCTGGAGAACACCGTTGCTCACACAAGTGTCGTTCCGTTTCTACGCCCGTTATTATAGAAGGCAAATTGTCACTGTCACTCAAGTCAGATGTGAAACAAAACTGTTTCTCATTGCCAGGTGATCTTATACCGCGATAGTTAATTTATTCTTATTAACATAGGACAAAAAGCAGTCAAATTCACGAAGTACTAGTTTAAAATTTGCGCATTAAATATAAAAACCTATACAAAATATAAACCATGAACTGGAACAGCTTTACAATCAGGTAAACTTGCCCGCCAGCGAGGGGACCCGCCCGCGCCCCAGTGAGGACCCCGCCAGCCAGCGAGGGACCCCGCCTGCCAGCGAGGGCCCGCCCGCCAGCGAGGGGTGGGTGGTGCTCCAGGAGGTGTGCTGGGAGGGTAGGTGGTGCCCCAGGAGATGTACTGGAAGGGTAGGTGGTGCTCCAGGAGGTTTGCTGGGAGGGTAGGTGGTGCTACAGGAGGTATGCTGGGAGGGTAGGTGGTGCTACAGGAGGTATGCTGGGAGGGTAGGTGGTGCTCCAGGAGGTGTGCTGGGGGGGAGGTGGTGCTCCAGGAGGTATGCTGGGGGGGTAGGTGGTGCTCCAGGAGGTGTGCTCTGAGGGTAGGTGGTGCTCCAGGAGGTGTGCTGGGGGGGTAGGTGGTGCTACAGGAGGTGTGCTGGGGGGGTAGGTCGTGCTCCAGGAGGTGTGCTGGGAGGTGGTGCTAGAGGAGGTGTGCTGGGAGGTGGTGCTACAGGAGGTGTGCTGGGAGGTGGTGCTATAGCAGGTGTGCTGGTAGGTGGTGCTCCAGGAGGTGAGCCGCTCTCTGCCGGATCTCTCCGTCGCTGTTATACTGGACAGCTTCGAGCAGCGCTACGCCGTTCTGTCCCACAAACTCCTCCGCTGCCTGGGCACAATGAGGGTTAGCCTGTTTAACGTCTCAATAAGCGTTTTGACGTGTAGCACCCTCTCGAGTGCTACACATATTGAGGGATCCATTTTAATGTAAATGCGATTAGACGGCTTCGCGGTACCAGGGGCGGGACTTGGGTAGAGGACTTTGTAAATAGTTCTGCACTGAATCATGACCTTGCACTGTTGGCGTTTTTGCACTTGTAAATAGTTCATCGTGTTTGTAGCCTACATCAGATGTAGTCTATTTATCATTCTTGCATGAGTGGTTAAAAAAAAAAACATTCTGAGTATGCAAATGCTTCTAAAGAGGTCTCCGTGCGTAGCCCCGCCTGCTCCAATGAACCCAGAAAGCTGGCCGTGAGGAAGGGGAACATACCCCCTGGGTTTTAAACAGGCAAGATAGTGAAATTGTAAAAATGCCTGCAGTGTTACATTGACCGCCACACCCCTTGCAGGTCAATGCTGGGAAAATGTCAGAATTAACAACTCAATTAATAACTCAATACCAGTTTAACTTCAGATTGATGTGGAACTGGGAACCGCAACATGGAGGAGAAAGGGATTGTTGCCCGCGATTGTCTCTTGTGCCTCGGCAGCGAGCAGTGGGGCTCCGGCGGAAGACAAATCGCGGTCCTTAATCCCTTTCTCCTCCATGTCGCAGTTCAGTCTACTTCAGATTGATGTAGCGATTTTATAATGGTAGAATGCCGGTTCTGTATCAGTGAGGTATCCCTTTAACCCTCAACCGTAACCTTAAATTAGTACTAGTTAATATCAAGGGTAATCAATCAGGCACATCACACGCAATAACCCACCGTCACCAGAGACGGTGCTGTTACCGTGCTTTCGACCTTTGGTTTCTGAAAGGCAAGGTGCTTGTACTTACTTGTGGGCAACCTGCTACCAGCATGAAGAGGACCTCCAGGCTCAGAGCCACCACGTCCGGCTCAGACATCCTTAGAGTAGCACACAGGGCAGGCACCAGCCCCGCACGGGCCAGCTGGGAGCAGGACCGGGTAGTCTGGTGGGCAACGTTACCCAGAACCCGAAGGAGCTGGGAAACCAATGGAGGGTTAGTGTTAGTCTGGTTAGGGTTAAGGTTAGCCTAGTTAGCTTTAGTCTGGTTAGGGTTAGTCTGGTTAGGGTTAATCTAGTTAGGGTTTAGGTTAGTCTAGTTAGGGTTAGTCTGGTTAGGGTTAGGGCCCAGTTTGGGTGATGCCATTTATTGATGTTTGTTTTATGTCTGCATGTGTGGGTTTGGGGGACTGTACATGATATGTAGCCTGGCTATTGCCGGACGAAGCTCAATCGTAGATTGCACGTTGGTCTTGGGAAGCTGCTGTCATTTCAGCACAAGAGTGATCAACGGGCCTAGTTCACATGACTGTACGCAATTGGCTGCTTGCCGTCTCTTCCCTGTTGTCATTGTATTAAGCCAGCCAATAACGCGCCAGGGGGGAAAGCCATATTGGTGATTGGCTCTCGCGAAAACGTATCGAAACTAGAAAGACATGTACTGCTCTTCTCCAGACCCTTCTGCAGGTCGAACCCAAACCGCCAGCAGAATGGGCGGGACAATGGGCGGGACAATCGAGTCTGTATGATGTCAAGTAAGGTTGATTCATCAGTGTCCCCAAGACATGAGATACGAAGGAGTTTTTATCTTTACCTGATAGCACTTACTGCATTTCAGCTTCAGCAGCACACTGACCAATGTATATAATGGAATGTTTAGCAACTCATGTATAAGAAAGTACCAAACCTTTTTATGGCTCGATGAATTAAAGGTATGTTCTAGAATGTTATTGCATTATACTCCGGAGTAGTACATAAGATCTGAGGAACAACTGTATGATAACATTTACATTTAGGGCATTTAGCAGACGCTTTTATCCAAAGCAACTTACAAAAAGTTCATTTGTCATAAGAAGTGCAACAATATATCGCTATCGGTACAGTAAGGATGTTCATAGAACCAAGTGCAAGTAAAACAATCACTAGGCTAACCAATTCCCCGTGTTACAGCAATGATAGCAGCTACTGCAGTTGCTACACAGTTGAGTACTATAATACAATACAATAAAACACTATACAATACAGTGTACAATGGTGGCCAGAGGGGGGAGGGTGGCTATGCAGAGTTGAGGTGGACTCTGAACATAACAAGATAAACCTATGAAACACGCATAAAACGTGTAGAATCAATAAGGCGGAATAATACTGTGTCAACCATTTAGGCCCGGTGTGACTTGCAGGTACGCCCGGAGCCAAAAACGCGTAGTTTGCTTGGGGTGTCGAAATTAAGTTTATCCTTACGTTCATGTGAGGACACAGCTCATTAAAATGGGCATAGATCAAAAATATTTGTCATGCAATTACAACAATAAAAATACATAGTTGGTCAGCCAGTTAATTCATTTAATGGAGAATAGAATAGCACTTTCAAGATAGGTCGGTAGAGGCCGTATGCGCATTGTTATGAAAAAGGTTTCACAAAATCTGCTTCACGTGATGCAGTGTTGTTGAGCTAACAGTTGATCTAATAGATATTGAAGCGGTGTTGTTGAGCTAACAGTTGATCTAACAGATATTGAAGTGGTGTTGTTGAGCTAACAGTTGATCTAACAGATATTGAAGCGGTATTGTTGAGCTAACAGTTGATCTAACAGATATTGAAGCGGTGTTGTTGAGCTAACAGTTGATCTAACAGATATTGAAGCGGTATTGTTGAGCTAACAGTTGATCTAACAGATATCGTGTGTGTGTACACTCATATGTTGCTATGTTTGTCTCTGCTCACCATTGTGTTGATTCCTTGAGAGAAAGGCAGGAGCTGGATCAGTTCTGGAACCAGGTTGAGATCCAACAGCACAGAGCAGAGCTTGCTCGAGTCAGCTGTGTGCGAGCGAGAGACAGCTTATATTCACTATAAGGGTATATTCACTACTGTTAGGGTTAGGGTAACCCTAACTGGTGTAATGAGGCACCATCACAGTGCGGTCCACATGTTAGGTTAGGGTTAGGGTAACCCTAACTGGTGTAATGAAGCACCATCACAGTGCGGCCCAACCTGTTAGGTTGTTGAGGACCCAGGCGCTCTCCCGGGCCAGGGCTGGATGGGAAGGCAGGAAGGCCCGAGCAAGAGCGCACAACGCAGGCAGGAGGTCGCCCCCCTGGGAGCCCATGCCCCCCGGAGGACCAGACGAGAGCAGATTGCCCACAGAGCGCAGAAGTGGCCAGACTAACTAGGAAGAAGTAGCAGTAGGGAAGAAACTAAATGAGTCAGTTTAAGAGCCACATCCTGAATCCTAATTTGAGAGATTACTGATTTGTCATTTTGCCACATCGATCAAATGGGAATAATGAACGGGAAACTATCAAAGAGTACGTTTTCTTCATATCCACCCCTTCCTCACCAGTTCCATGCCATCTTCGGTGCCTTTAGAAACAGTACCCCCTAGGGCCACTAATAAAGAACTGCAACTTGACAGGGTCCCGTCAGCTCTCAGGGCCGAGCTGCCCACGGTACTATGGGTTAAGAAAACAAAAGGCAGATTAAAGAAAGCCATATCATATAGATTACATAACTGGATCACTACTAGGAATATACAAATCAGATAGCACTGGACATCATTCAGAGAGGAAAAAACCCACAAGTCAATAGTGCAACAAGTAACAGGATTATGGGAACGAAATTGGGAATGGGAGTGGGAATAAACATATGTGGTGCTTCTCTGGCAGTGGGAGACCCCGACCTGCAGGTGAGGTAGTGAAGACACCAAGCACACTCGATGGCCGGAGCCAGGCCGAATTGGGGGTCAGGGGACAGCACAGACCTCAGGAGTGAAGGCAGGCCTGAGGCTAGGATCGCCCTGCAGAAGGAGAGAACAGCACCCTGAGTCACGGGCCACGCCCTATGAAGCGCCCCTGAATGTGGTGGAGAATACTGGAAGTTCTGCTGCAGGACTCACGGTGTTATCTTCTCCGCTGCGTCCTTCGCCTGAAGCAGCTGGGAGAGAGTGAAACCTACGGCTTCCACTACGGCTAGGTTGGAACGCTGGCTCTGGAGACACACACACACACACACACACACACAAATGACAATCAACAGCAACAATACGCTGTGTTTGTGTACTACTATGTAACATTTACCTCCATGCAATTCTTGAGGGCAGGTACGATCCCTTGGGCCAAGAGTTTGTCTCTTACAACATCACTGTCTGGACACAGATTACCCAGTGTGTAGAGACACAGCTCCTGTGCGCACACACACGCACACGCACACGCACACACACACACACACACACACAGTGTTTACCAATATAGTTAAGACAACATTACAATTCTAAGACAGCATTTTTCTGTGTTTGGTGCACTTGGCCACTGACTGTCAGCTTGGTGCTTTGGCCGGACAGGTAGGTGAGCAGGTATGGGGTGGCGGGCACACAAGCCAGGGTCACATTGGGCTGGTGGGACTGGGACAGCTCGTGTAGACACTGGAGGGCCAGCAGACGCCACTGAGCCTGGGAGCCACTCAGGAGCCCTACTAGTAGATGCATGCTGTTCTCATGCCTGGAAGAAGTTCACACACACACACACACACACACACACACACAAACACACACACAAACCGCTTTCTTACCGTTACTCACCTCGCAGACCCCGAGCCACGCCCCTTTATTTTCCCATTGATTTTTCCAATTAGCCCATGTCAATCAGTTAATCACTCCCTGCCCTGCCACTGACTATTTAAGCCACACCTGTGACCAAACCCCTTTGCTTTGTTCAGAGACGTTGAGCACTCGGAGCTGTGCCTTCGAACTCCTTGGGCCTCTTCGGATTGTCAAATCACCTAACCTTTATGCCTTTCCTTAACCTTTGTGAAAAACGTCATCGGATCAAGGAGATATGAAAAGCTGCTTCCTTTCAAATATAGGAAAAAAAACACTATGAATTTGACTCGAGTGCGACGGCAAGTATTGCTGACCTCTAGCGTCTGTAGCGTGAAACTACAATTTTCCGAAGATGGACTACAACAAGCGCTCTTGTATTGATTTCAATAAAGTTGTCGGCAACAGTTACAATCACCAAGGTCAGACTTGGCTAACGGGAACATTTTAGGACACTTGAATCCAAATTCACATGTGAAAAAAAAAATAGGCTAAACTTATGTTGATGTTGAAATGTACTAACCAGCAATAAATTAATTAATTTCTGGAATTTGTATCCATTATCAATTTTCTTTTCTTTTTTTGCTTCTTCTGCTTTACCTCATCTCTCATGCGACTACGCGTAAAGTCGTTAAACTTTGTTGGTGGCCAGTTGCTTTAAATATTGCCGCCGTAAAGCTTTATGGGATACCAATATCTCCTTTCATTTTGTAAAGGTTGGTCAGGAGTAAGCTATGATAAAGGAGGGTTAAAGATGCATCGAGGCCATTGATCGAGGCACTTTTCCTAAGCATTTGAAGAATTTGAACCATAGAGCTCTATCCACCTTATTCCGCCACGCCCCTTTTTAAATGTGTTTGTCTTCCGCTTTGTGTTGAAACTTCCAGTCGGCTAGCTACAGCTAGATAGCTACATTGAAATACCCGGCGAATTAAGATGGAGTGGCTAAGGCTAACGTGGGTAGAGACAAAAAAACAAAAAGACAAAAACAAAAGTTTGGATGGAGGGATTGTACTTTGTCACCCAAGGTTAATGAACTGATGCGGCGGTGGCCTCAGGTGTCATATGGGGATATTTTTCATTATTTAGTGCTGTCGTTGGCCGTTGATGGGTTGGCCATGAAAAATTTCAAGAGCATAGAGGCGTATCAATATTTACATAGTGTAAAGGTCAGTCGTCTTTTGCATTCCAAGAACTTGAAGGAGGAATATCTCTTTTTGAAAGCTGTAGTCAACCCAGCACACCAAGACTAAGCGCATTCTATTTCAGAGACATGCTTCCTTTTGTTTCAGAGGAGTATAATGAAGGTTGCCTGTTGCTCTGTGAGCGTTATATACAGTTATGCAAAGGATTTCTTTATACTACTTAACTATTTGTAGTATTTTTACATATTATTGGCTATTGTTTTTAATGTTATTAGTTTTTAGTATTATATCAAAGCATTAACTCAATCATTAAAGGATTTAGCAAATGCTTCATGTGCCAAGTTTATTTTATTGACACTCTTATAAAGACATCGCGTTAGGGTATAAAAATACAGATATAAGTTAAAGTTTGGTATAGATTTTCATAGAAACAACATTTTAACCATGTAACCATTACAACTGATTAAACTTATAACTGATTAAACATCTTATTCCTCATCTTCTTGTATAATGTCCCCACAAAGATTACATAAACCTGCAGACTCGCAGAATCTTGTCAAATTTTGGGGCAAGGTTAATTGGCCCTGTTTGAGAGACTATTCTGTAGTTCTTCAGGTGGCGTATGACCCTCTCGCGGCTATGCGCCTCGTGTTGGTGGTGTCTTCTTCGGACAAGGGAAGGCCTCTTCTGGTGAAAGCTGGCAGGATGAGCTCGACTTTACGATCAAACAGAAGATCTTGGATAACAAATTCTCAGTCAGCCATCACCATCGCCTAACCCAGGGTTCAAACTTAACTTTTTTTTCTCACTGGCCAACCGGCTAGTGAGCTTTAAAAATCTACTGGCCAGAAAGATTTTTTACTGGCCAAAAATTATGTATAGCTCTTTTGTATATTTTTCATCGTGTATTTTATATTTTTAAATATGTTTAACTGTTATAATACACTCATAAGCATTTTTTACACATATCATAGCAATATTAGCATATTATTGTGTGGAATAAGGGAATGAGTCAAATTTGCCTTTTTTTTTCCTTAAAGGTTTATTTATAAGACACTTTCTTTGCTTAAAAATATTAACATTTAATGTATTAACTTGCATTGTTAAAGCAGATAAATCAACTAATCAACTTTACTTCACTTTACTTCTCTTTGTTGGCCTGATTCTGTCGTGAACCATCTCTGGTTGAACTTTCTAGCGTAACTCACAGCAGTCTCGGCGGTGGTCGCTACGTCGTTACGGTGATTAGCCTGGTTGCTTTTTTCCGTTCTCGGGGATTTGGAGGGTGGACACACTCCCAGAATGTGCCTCCACATTTTTTGACCGGGAACAGTTACGGCCACCGGCCTTATGGCCTCTTGTCTGTTGTTTGTTTCTCCTCTCCTTTACCGCTTGTCGGAGCTGAACACAAATCGCGTCTCGGTCTCCCTGGATACGGGGCGGGACTAACAGAGAAAATGGCGGATCGCAGATCTACAAGCTCACAAATCCTTGCTTTACAGCATGTTGTGAGCTTGAAGATCTGCACGACATCGGCGCACAACCCAAGCGTCACAGCCGGGGCAGGAGGAACATCAAAGTAGTTTGACCGGACACTATTTTTTTTCACTCGCCAGAGTGGCTGGTTAGCCGGCTTCCTTCACTCGCCAAAGGTTCAAAGTTAGTCGTCACGGGCGACCGCTAATTTTGAACCCTGGACACAGCCGATCATTCCGGAGAAGTTCAGCGTGTACACGATGTTGTTCAGGACACTGTGTTGCCTGGTCATGGAGGAGAGGACAATGGAGCGAGTCACTGACAGCATAGATGTGATCTTCCATGAATGTATACTTCCCCTGTGTAGAAGCATCACAGTGTCATCCAAATCAGTCTCTAGGATTGCAGAGCTGTTTGAGGGTTCTGTAGAAATAACAGCATCAGACATCAGTAAATTATCAACGATAAGGTTAATCATTTTGCTGCCTTTCAACATAACCAGTCCTGGACATCAAATTAGAAAGCCTAGACCTACTCTTATCTTGTAATGCTTTTCATTTATTGAGGTCTAGCCAAGGCATAGTTACGGGTATATGCTGATCATACTCATTAGACGCTAGCTGGCTAACGACTAGCGAAATTGATAGCCGTTAGTGCTAAAATGTTATCTTACCTTGGAGCCTCACAAGCATCCGACGAGCCTTTTTCACCGGAGGAATAACTTATCCCAACCATTTTTCAAGGTATGGGTGTTGTTCTGATGGTCTGCCATCCACAAAATGAAAAGAACAGAGTAGGGTTTTTTCGAAGGTTTCTTCAAATTCAGCGCCTTTAGCCAAATACGCCGGTCCTCATCGCTGGATGGCGGAGGATGAAGATTGAAGGTTGCCCCACAACATTCTGCCCTGGTTTTCCGGTGTACAACATAGTATTGTTGCAAGTACACCTGTCTTTACATTTAGGGGCATTTAGCAGACGCTTTTATCCAAAGCGACTTATAAGTACACTTGTCACAAGAAGTGCAACAATATATCGCTGTCGGAAAAGATGTTCATAGAACCAAGTGCAAGTACAACAATCGCTAGGCTAACCAATTCCCTGTGTTACAGCAATGATAGTAGCTACTGCAGTTGCTACACAGTTAAGTACTATAATACAATACAGTGTACAATGTTGGCCAGAGGGGGGAGGGTGGCTATGCAGAGTCGAGGTGGACACTCAACAGGTGAGTCTTTTATTGCAGTTGTTATGGCAGCCCCGCACGGAACAAATAATGCTGGTCACCTTGACTAAAATTGCTAATGTATTGTGCCAATGATAACGGACAGAGTTCCTCAACCGGAAGATAGAACACAAAACGGACCCAATATGGCGCCCCCCTTGTTTACGCACGGAATAATGTGGATAGAGCTCGTAAGTCCGCCTCTTCTGGGAGCCCCCCTTTGACCTCTGGGCTAGGAAAGTTAGAATGGGTTTCAAAGGAGAGAAAGTAATTATTTTCTGGTCTCAGTCTTTATATGCCCTGGATTACACATATGCTGTTTGTGGATTTTAATTATAATTTTTCATGCAAAGAAAACAAAAAAATGTTACGTTTTGTGTGAGGCCGCTTGGCGAACTACAGCCCCTCGCTGCTCTCAACGCAATATGTCACCACCGCTCTGGTACAAACATGGCAATCTCTCTGCTCCACTTCACCGCTTTTTTCCAAGGGGAGGATAAAAGCATCCAAAAGAGGTGAAAACCATTATAAGTCGGGGCATGTGGAGATTTTCAGTTATGCCGATGGGGAGATGGTCGGTCTTATCCATGCCAGTCACAGGGAGGGTGACGTCACATATGAGACGTGTAGTCTTTCTCATTGTGTTTTCTCTACAGCCTTTAACTGTACTATTGCACAATAAACGGTCAAACTCTTTGCGTGAAAAATTATCATTTAAATCCACTAACAACATAATGTGTAATCCGGGGAAGATAAAGACTGGGACCAGAAGATAATTACTTTCTCTCCATTGAAACCCATTCATATCTTTCGATCTCATAGGTCCGATGGGCTCTACCGGAAAGGGGCGTGACTTCGCCACTCATCTATGATTCTAACCATAGACATCTATGCAGCCAATGCTGCATAGACGCAGCATTGGCTGCTGGGACGCGAGAAATACGGCAGCCATCTTGGAGTGGTGAACCAGGAGCAGCAACATTAGGTGGCGTCTACAACAGAAACAGAATTCCGGGCTGTTGTTCAGCGTATGCCTGCTCAAATCAGCGGACCATCCACAATAGGAATCGGGGGATTACTTTTCACAAGTAAGATTTAACATTACCGTACTATTGGTTGTATTTTGTGAAAGGAATATTACCAGTATTTTTGTCTTCGATAGTACTACTGAAATCGTAGCCAGCTAGGCTAATAAACAAGAGTATGACCATAATATAATTGCTTGTCAATGAAATGAAAAAATACTTGAATAAATAAATGATGATAAAGATTGTAAAAGCCAATAGGGATAAAATTTAGGACCACAGTCCAGATTGTGTAGCGGGGTAATATATGTTACCTAACTAGGCAATCAGATGGACAGTGGCTATACACAGTAGCTTTCCAACCCATTTTTGTGTAGCCCACCTTCGTGAAATGTGTGGGACAAAATGTGTGATAAACAGGAAAAGGCCCTGCCACACCTGACACCTGGAATGGGGTAATTTTGGGATTACTTTTGAACTAGGATTACTGTTGAACTAGGGTATGAACTGATACTTGATAAATCATATTCCATAAGCACTGACATTATTATTATTATAAGGTACTGAGAGCTCCTAGGGTGTCAACAGTCCTACACATCGTCCGAGGGGAGATTGGAACAGAGGATATATTTCTGCTTGGGGACCACATTGAAGAGACACAGTTTGGCATCAACAACCACGATTAGGACTTGCTCTCATTGGTTGCGTCGGTGTTTCACAAGCTAAGGCTGCACCACATTGCCAAACTCGCCTCTTCTCAACTACAGAAAGGAAGCACAAGAAAGAAGCTGTGCAAAACAGTCCTCTTTCAGGGGATTTAACCCTAACCCTGGCTGCTTTTTATTGTCTTTTGAATTCCACTAGTTCTAGTGTGATAATTTTCCTGTATATATATATTTATCTATATTATTTCCTGTAAATAAACATTGCATCAGCAGATTTGAATTATGAAGCATTCTCATTTTAGGCAAAGTATAAGACAAAACAGTATAATTGTAACCATGAATAAGCTATTAAAGTAACAATATTTAAATACCAACCTTGTTGGGTAAGACAGAATTTCGTTTTATTCTGAATCCAGTGAAACAGATTAGTGGTTTTAGCTGATATAAAAACTTTCAGGTGTTTATATATGTTTTATGTTTAAATATTTGGCAGATGCTTTTTTCTAAAGCGACATACATATAAAACAATCACTGTAAACATCATTTAAGGAAAGAATGTTAATCGTAAATACAAAATATCAATACCAAGTGTCAAGACAGAATAAACTGCTGCTGCAGCCACAGTCAGAGATGCAGTCTATAAGGTCCCTAATGGCGCTTTTCCACTACACCTTTCCAGCGCGACTCGCCTCGACTCGCCTCGACTCGCCTCGGTTCTTTTTGCGTTTCCACTAGGGAAAGTACCTGGTACCAGGTACTATTTTAGTACCTGCTCTGGTGAGGTTCCAAGCGAGTCAAGTCGGTACTAAAATGTGACGTCGACACACTGCTGGCCGCTGATTGGTCAGAGAGTGTCGTCACTCGTCTCATCTTCGGCTTCATACTGCTGTACGGCTTCCAAAACTCTCCTGTACTTTTCTGTTGTGCTTTGTCTCGCCGCCTGCAGCCTTTTCTGACTATCTTCTTTTGCTTTGTTTGTGACAAAAAGCCACAGAACGAGCAGCAAGTACACCACTGCCTCCATGTCCTCCATTGTTTGTGTTTGTGTTTGTGTTTGTGTCGCGCATAGAACATCCCTTGTGTCACGCAGTTTCGCACCGCCGTGCTATGACGACCCCGCCCACGTTGAGTAGGTACTTTTTGTAATGGAAAAGGAACGTGGCCGAGTCGAGGCGAGCCGAGGCGAGGCGAGTCGAGGCGAGTCGTGCTGGAAAAGTGTAGTGGAAAAGCGCCATAAGATATATACATATCTAATGTATTCATACATTGTTTATGCAGGATTAATAGGCCTACGTCATATTGTTTCTTCCATTTAAAAATAGCTGACCGTTTTTTTCCCCTTCTCGGGGATTATGTTCCCAGGTATGATCTCGGATGTCTGGTCACTTAAAGCATATCAGAATATTCGTGTTAAGCCAACTATCAATAATAAAACACGCCAAACCATGTGCCCTTTATCATAGCTACACGTATGACAAAAAAACGCATGCAAATCTGTGGTATTCAGTGAGGTGTGATTAATTAAATGCGCTGACAGTTCATTGCTCCAGCCAAACGGATTACACTGAGTGGAGCGGACCCCCACTCCAAGATGGGGGCCCCGCGTCCAGTCAGCGCCAGTAGACGGGAGCGTTCGATGCTCCGTCTATGATATAAGGTGTTGATTCGAACCACTTTTCCTGTAGTACTTCCGGGTCATCTCGTTAGAAAAGTAATTTTTCTATGCAAAACAGTGAACAGGCACTGTGCGTACTGAACAATACAGTCCACCAGTGCCAGCACCTTTGGAAAAAAAAAACCTATAAACTTTGGAACTCTGACTAGACAACCCTCTGTTCTATCAATTTATCTAGACATTCCTAAAAACCTCCTCTTCACTTACACTCTTTGAATAAATACAAAAAGTAATTTCGATTAAGATCGGAGGAGACCATACTTTATGAAGACTGTCTGGGCCGATGGGTTTCGTAGAGAACCGCTCAGAGCTTTCAGATGAGTCTCCTTCTCCTGTCCGCTCTGCTGGAGTTTCTGGACTAGATGGACCACCTTGTCAGAAGAGAATCGAGGGGGTGGGGGAGTGAGATCGCAGCGTTTGCGGGTCTTTGAAAGCGTGTCCATATGTTCCGTCATCTATCGTGCATGTTCAAATCAAACAAAATGCATAATCAATCACACAAGGAGTGAGGGATCACTGACCTGGTCCCCTGAAGCAGCGTCCATGGCCGTCTTGTCCTCATCGTCACACAGGAGCCTCTTGCTGACCAGCAGGTGGTCCTTCCGAGCTCTCCGTAGCACTGCAGCAGGAGACCTCCATTCATTCAGTCACTTTCAATATGGTTGGTCCAGACTGAACCAACAAATTAATCTACTGATGAACGTTGATAATATGCTCACCTTTCTCATGTTCTCGTCTCTTTAACTTGAACTCTTCCAAGCTGCGGCCCTGTGGAACAGCTTTGTGGCGCACTGAACTCAATCTCCACATTTCATCAGCATGAAATACAATATATATAAATAATATAAAGTAGGTAGCCCAGAGTTTCACGGCGAGACCAGAGATGCTTCGCAGGGCCTCTTCTTCTGCTCTTGGTTTATTCACTATGGAGGAACGACATCGCCACCTGTCGGCTATGTGATGTAAGGTCACGATGCCATGGTTTCCGAAATGAAATTTCCAGATTAGTTAAAATAAAATATATATTTTATTTTCAATACATGGATTGACATTATTATGGGTAAAATTGATAACTGCTAATGTTTAATATTAAAACGGATGGATTAAAACATTCATTCCAAGCATCCAGACTACAATGCAGTACAATATGTTTTGGAGTGAATTATGATTATGGATAAATGGCAGGCCGCCGCTCCGTATACGCAGAGTATGCTAAACGCGTCGGGCCAGCAATGGCCCTGATAAATGGTATCTTTTTACAATCAAACATAACATGGCATAGATTATTTTCTTTCTATCCAATCACCAACTTTTGATCATCTCGACCACTTGATGAGGGTTTCTATGTAGGGGCATCACATCAACCACTAGAACATGTTTATAACTCATCTTGTGGCGAATACAGACCTACAAAACATACAAGGAAGGTTTAATCACAATCCACATAGCCAGGGTCATGTAAGGTTCATATGTACAAAAACACAAAAAACTGAACCATAAAAAAAGGTATTAAAAAGAGTAGAAAAATACAATGTATTCTTGTTACAGTATTTCACGCTGCCCATGATTTCCAGATGTCTTGACCTGTCCATAAAAAAAAGTCTTCATGTACTTCATGGCTTGTTTTCTGTGGATAAAAGGAGATCGCAATAATACAAGATAATTCATAATAGATTTTGCTTAGATTTATAACCCTTTTTACACCATATATTGCTCCTTCAACCAAAATTATAACCGCATCCGAGTACCTTTTAGACTTTGTAGGAGGTGGCAGGCACTTCGTTCGCGTCAGGTCCCTAAACGGAGATGGCTGCTTTATCTTTGGCCTTTTTCTTTTTGCTCTCTGTTAAAAAACACAAATACTGATGTTACGTTCCACTATTTTTTTGAAACAAAATCAACTGTGCTTATTGTGAGAAATGTGCTCCTGCTCACTGGGTTTGGGCTCGGACAAACCAGGGGGTTCCGTTGGTATGGGGTCGAGCAGCCCTTGGATCTCTGCTGCGATGCGCACCTCAGCCACCTGGTTATTTTTTCTCTTGCCCTCCCGACTCGTCTTCAGGCCTCCAGCAGAGTCTTTCTTGCTCTTCACAGCATGTGTCCCGCCCTCGGTTCCGTCTGCCTTCTTATCGGCCGCCTTGTTCGCTTTCCCCGCCGCCGACCCGTCCCCAGAGGCGCTCCTCTTCTTCGGTTCCTCTGTCCCTTCCCCTGAGGCGCTCTTCCTCCTCCTCTTCGGTTCCTCCGTCCCGTCCCCAGAGTCGCTCTTCTTCTTCCTCCTCTTCGGTTCCTCCGTCCCGTCTCCAGAGTCGCTCTTCTTCTTCCTCCTTCCTCTTCGGTTCCTCCTTCCCGCCCCCAGAGTCGCTCTTCTTCCTCCTCCTCTTCGGTTCCTCCGTCCCGTCTCCAGAGTCGCTCTTCTTCCTCCTCCTCTTCGGTTCCTCCGCCTGGACGCCGTCCATCGCGGTGTCTGCTCCCTTCCTCTTCGCCCCGGCGGGCCTGGCTACGGGTACGAAAGAGAGGAAAGTCTGTTGGGCCGCAGGGAACGTCTTTTTAGCCCGGGGCACGCCCGGCTTCCGTGGCGGAGCTTTCGTCCCCTGGCCGCTGGGGTCAGCCGGAGCAGGTCCGGCCTTGGCCCGGGACTTCCGGACACGCGGCTTCTTGGCCGGGGTTGCATCCAGAGCAGCCATAGTCTGCATCTTGGCTTCGTCTTCCACTGTGCAGGCGAAGGGTTAGGGTTAGGGTGGTTCAAAACACTGCCGACCAGGTCAGCATCAGGCCGTTATACCAACCCACAGAGACATTACCAATAACCAGGTCAGCATCACAGAGTTATACCAACCCACAGAGACATTACCAATAACCAGGGTTAGGGTTAGTTAGATGTTACCAATAACCAGGTCAGCATCAGACCGTTATACCAACCCACAGAGACGTTACCAATAACGGCTCAGGGGTTGCCACTAACGGTTGCCCGTTTGCCCGGGGCAACTAAAAATAATATTTGGGCAAGTTGAGATGATTTCTGGTTGCCCGAAAGGGCAAGTGTATTTTTTAGGATTTGTTCATATTAAGGCTATTTATTTAAAGAGTTTCTAAAACCTGCAGAACCATTTTCCTCCACAAAATAGATATATATGCAATTGCAGTCTTCTTTTCTCTGGCGTGAACATAGCCCCGCCTCCTGTCACTCACTCGCAGTGCGGTCTCTGGCAGTGATTCGGCACTAGTCTCAATTCTCTGTGTGACGGTGTTAGTTAAAGGTTAGCCAACACAGCTAGCATCTTAAGTGCAGCGCCGCCGCGACCGGTTTAGGTAGAGAAGGTAGACGGAGTAGTGATGACATAAAAATTCTAGCAGTTATTCTCCTGGTTAGAAAAAAACAAGTACACCCACTAGCCAGCCCCACACACACACACACACACACACACACACACACACCACACACCACCACACCACACACACACACCCCACACACACCCCCCCCCCCCCCCCCCCCCCCCCCTCACCTGACAGATTCAAAACCAGACGCTTCCACTTCTCCACGTCCAGACTGCCTTCAGAGTCAGAACTGTTGTTCCAAGCAGGGATCTGCGGGGCACTGGACAAAACCCCCTCTGGCTCCGTGGGCTGAGGAACACCGAGTTTCCTCTTTGTCGACTGAGGGTCCAGAAGACATTGTTTAGCATACTACTGCATCAGGCGTGACACCTCAATGGCTTCTCTTCTACATTAATGGTTGTGTTTGAATTTTCAAACCTTCTTTGTTGGCGTCAGTGTCTTCTTCAGAACCAGTGTCTTTTTCACAGGTGTGGCTTTGCTTTTCATGGTGGTGGCTTTGTCTTTTACGGGGGTGGCTTTAACTTTTAAGGTCTTCGCCGTGTCTAGGATGGAGGGAAATAGGAGCACATTTGGATGTAGGAATCAGATTGAGCAGCCAGCAGGGCAACAGACAACCTTCTAAGCAAATTGACAGTTATTCTCCAAGACCAGATCAGTCCACCTTGTAACACAGGTCTGCAAAAGGTCCTCCTAGGGCTTGGCCATTAATCCAATTTTGATCGCGATATCGATTATAGCGTCAAACAATCACACAATTAACATAATCAAGTTTTTTGATACTTTTATTTTTATTTAATGTTTATAGAAAGTGCAGTGCAACTGGATACATATATGTATATTATTTTGGATTTGAACATTTTCTTTTTGACCAATTTGTGAATTTTTTTTAAAGGTGAAAATTTCAAAGTTCTCAGTCATAAAGTATTTTTTGGGAGAGACATGCTGAATAAATACAACATGTTTTGTGATTAGGAGTTTGTCCTTTCAATAATCATGATTAGGATTTTTCCCATAATGGAACAGCCCTTGGTCCTTGTAGGCTACATACCTGGCACTGGGCCTGGGGCTTGTAGGACGGTACTTTGGAGGCTAGCTTTGGGCTTAGAGACAGGAGAGGCAGCTGTGGAGCCAGGAATCGCTCTGGACCTCTGTTGAATAAATTTAAACTTGTAAATCAATGATCTATATACAGTGGCATACAGATAGCTATGCAGATAGCAAAGACAATCAAAGGTTTAATAGGATAACAGGACTAAGCATCACCAACCAACCACCAACCAACCTTTACCTTCTTCCCAGCCTCCGAGTTGGAGCTCAGAGCTCCATCTTTCTGGGCCCGCTTGGCCTTCGGTGCGGAGCTTGAAGTTGCAGAGGCTTCGTTTGCCTTGGGTTTAGGCTTTGCTTTGGATGGGGGCTTGGAAGTGGACGCCGCCTAAAAAGACAAACGTCATCAGCGTGGGCAGCAACAACACCCCTCCACGAGCTGTAAAGCCCAACTAAAGGATCAGTGTGTTCATCCAAACACCGTCAGTGTGCGTGGGACTCACTGTGGCTGGGGTCTTGGGGGTCCGCGGGCCTGCTAGGGGGGTGGATTTCCTTTTCGACTTCAGCAGCATGGCTCCTAGCGCCTGATGAACGGTTTCAGAAGCAGGTGTCAAACGGACGTTGAATACAAAGCGTAAGATACGTGGACGGATCAGGCTACCTGGGCATGGTCCTCCTCGCTGTCGGTCACCGTATCGCTGGACTCTGCGGCTGGTCCTCCTGCGCCGCTGGCCTCCTGCGTGCGAAGGACCACAGCGTCGTCGCTGCCGCTCTCGTCGCTGGAGCTATCCGAGGCCTCGGGCCGGGTGGGCGGGGGCTCAGTGCGGGGGTGTGGAGCCTGGCCCGGGGGCTGTGGTGGGGTAACCTATAGGAACCAAAGAGCGGGTTCAGAGATCAGATGGAGCCATGAGTCAAGGTAAATGTCTAAGGTCAAAATAATCTTGGCGGGACAAGTAATCCATTTTAATTTTTCTGGTTCATTGAAGTTATTTAAAATGGTGGTTTTTTGGTGCTAGAGCTTTGAATGCCTCTGCATATATTCTCATTGCAAGTAAATGCCCCCAAAAAAATGAAATAAAATAAAAAAGATTATCGTAATATTGTAATGCAATACAAAGAAACGCTTTTTTAAAGAATCGTAATACGCATCGACCTCGTAATGCAAGCCCCTGGAACTGAAAACACAAGCTGATTCTGGGGCCTAACAGTACCTCCCAACATGCGTACCGTATAACACACCTTCCCACCCCCTCCCCCGCCAGGCCTCCTTTTCCCCCCCGCTGGAGTCTTAGCGGGAGTGGTCCGGCAGAAGAAATCCTGGAGGGTTGTCATGGGGACGCTGGGGGTCCGTCCTCCGCCCCCCCCGCCCTCGCTGGACCCAGGGCCGGGCGCTGCAGAGGGGTGGGGGCCCAGAGGGGCGGGGCCAGTGGCTGCAGGGGGGGCGGTCATGGCCGGTGTGTGAGCCTTTCCAAGTGGTCTGGCGGCAGCAGGAACGGCCTTCCTATTGGCTGACAGCGTGGCTGCCTGTTGGTTCCCAGGCAGCGATTCCTCGTCGCTGTCTGAAGACGACTCGCTTCTGTCGCGGCCTGCCCTCCTGGGGCCTCCAGCGGGGGTCTTGGCAGCGGGGGTCTTGGCGGGCGTGGCGGCAGCCACCGGGGTCTTCTTGGCTGAAGAAGCGGCTCCGACCGCTTTAGCCTTAGGTACAGCAGTGACCCGAGCGGCCGGGGCGGTCATGGTGGCGGGAGGTTTTTTGGTGGCGGCCCCATCATCACTTTCTTCACTGGACTCAGTGGTGGACCCAGCAGAGGGCGTGGCCCTAGTGGGGCCCCGGGCCGCAGGAGGGGGGGTCTTGGAGGGTGTAGAGGCCGCTCTAAGGGGCGTCCTAGGTGTGGTGGGAGGGGCCTCATCGTCACTCCCCGAGGACTCCGTCTCACTAGAGCTCTCTGCGGCCTGGGCCGGCCTGCCGGCGGCGGCCAGCGGGGTGGACAGTGTGGCGGGCGTTTCTTTAGAGGCCTTGAAGTAATCCAAGATCTGCGTCTGTCTGCCGACTCCGTCGCCACTGTCCTCACTGGACTCAGGGCTGGAAGCGGCCGGGCGTTTAGCGGTTGGGCCGAAAGCTGCAGGCGTGGCGCTCTGGACGAGTGTCGAGGAGTCTGTAGGTGCTGTCTTCACAGGCTTTGGGGTGCTGACGGCCGATGCCTTGACAGCTGGCTTCGGCTGTGAACCAAGTTGGAAGCAAGCAGAATGAATACAAATTAGAATGAATACATGTACTACTACATTTAAAGTGAATGAAAACAATCCGACTTTTTTTAAACTAGTCATGTTAAGTCTAATTCTGCTCTCGCTAGAACTCTGGATTTCCAGGGTAGTATCGGCTCAAGAAAATCTGTATCGGCGTATCGGTCATCGACTAAGGCTGATGAAAGAAAAAATGGTAACAGTCCTAAAACGGTCCATATCGGCCAAACAACACTAATTGAGATCGACTCACCGCTGGAGTCCCCTGGTCGCTCTCTGAAGTCGTGTCGCTGCTGACGCTGTCCGGCATCCTGGGGACGGCCGCCAGGGCCGCAGATACTGACCCCGGCCCCCCAGGGGCGGCGGTCTGGGAGGGTGCGGAGGCCGCTCTTAGGGGCGTCTTCACAGGGGTGGTGGGACGGGGCTCATCCTCGCTGTCCGAGGACTCAGTCTCACTGGAGCTCTCTGCGGCCTTGGCCGCCCTGGCGGCGGCAGCCACTGGGGTCTTCTTGGCTGAAGAAGCGGCTCCGACCGCTTTAGCCTTGGGTACAGCAGTGACCCGAGCGGCCGGGGCGGTCGTGGTGGCGGGAGGTTTTTTGGTGGCGGCCCCATCATCACTTTCTTCACTGGACTCAGTGGTGGACCCAGCAGAGGGCGTGGCCCTAGTGGGGCCCCGGGCCGCAGGAGGGGGGGTCTTGGAGGGTGTAGAGGCCGCTCTAAGGGGCGTCCTAGGTGTGGTGGGAGGGGCCTCATCGTCACTCCCCGAGGACTCCGCCGTCTCACTGGAGCTCACTGCGGCCTGGGCCGGCCTGCCGGCGGCGGCGGCCAGCGGGGTGGACAGTGTGGCGGGCGTTTCTTTAGCGGCCTTGAAGTAATCCAAGATCTGCGTCTGTCTGCCGACTCCGTCGCCACTGTCCTCACTGGACTCAGGGCTGGAAGCGGCCGGGCGTTTAGCAGTGGGGCCGAAAGCTGCAGGCGTGGCGCTCTGGACGAGTGTCGAGGAGTCTGTAGGTGCTGTCTTCACAGGCTTTGGGGTGCTGACGGCCGATGCCTTGACAGCTGGCTTCGGCTGTGAACCAGGTTGGAAGCAAGCAGAATGAATACAAATTAGAATGAATACATGTACTACTACATTTAAAGTGAATGAAAACAATCCGACTTTTTTTAAACTAGTCATGTTAAGATGTTGATCTCAAAGACCTCAGTTTTGTTCTCTTCGGGGACCCCCTTTCTCCCAGAGATACGAACTAGATATCGACCAATACGGATTCTTTTTAGGGCCGATAACGACTTTTTTTCATCAGCCGATGACAAGTACGCCGATTAGGGCGGCAACGTACGATTATTTTAATAATCGATTAATCGGTCGATTATTTTTTCGATTAATCTGAAAAAAAAATAAACATTTGTAATTGCCGCATCTTTATTAAAAAACTGAACATTACTTCAAATTCAGTGCAGATTGAAGTGTAAAAACACCAGGTTATTGCTCCAACGTCCCAGAGCAACTATTAAAGTAATATTGAATGAAAAAAAAAATAAAAAAACATAACTGGGATACACAAAAAAAAATGACATACAATGTATGATAAACATTTATATATATACAGCATATAAGGGATGTTCATGGTTAACCGGTTAACCGATAAGATCTTTAACCGGTAAATACTAAAGGTTAAAAATAAATTAAATCATCTTAATATCTCTCAGATTACAGGAGATTGTTCATTTTTATTGATATTGATACCATTTGAGGCTCCTTAACGATCCAAGTCTTTATTGATACTTTTCTATTATTTTGTTGAAATAGAACTTGCATTATTGCTTCAAGTGCTGATAAGATGATCATAGCTCAAGACAGGACATTAAACAGGTCATAATTCCATCTTTACTATCTATTTAATTTTGCTGGGAACACAAGTTTCGGCAAAATCATTTTTTTTTTTTTGGTTGCATTGGAACACATCAATTATATTGCTGAGCCGACCTGAATACATCACACTTGACACTATTTGCTACTTTTTTTTAAAGCTAACTAGCTCTATGTCCTGCCAATTTTAACATGGATTTAAAAACTGGATTACTATTTTTAACTGATGGGACTTTCTACACCGTCCGGTTGTGTGATTACTACCGCTGCTTTGAATGACTGTTGATGCACGCGGTGCCGACTCCGAGCCCGTCTGCACACCGGCTGCAGCAGCAGCAGCTGACAGAGTTTTTGGTTGGACAAGACCAATACTGAGTTGAAGGAGTTTTTTTAACCCAAAGAGAGTGAAGGTACAACACTTTTATATAGGCCTACAATCCAGTGTTAAGATATGACCAGGATACAAGATGTGGTAGCTCACACTAAAGCTCGCTGTAGGCGTCCATGAACCATGAACCAACCTGTTAGCGGCTGGCTGTAAACCGTGCCGAGCCTACGAGTGACGTATTAATCGCCCGACTCAACGAATCGATGACCAAATTTGTTGCCAATGCTTTTAGTTATCGATTTTAGCGATTCGTTGTTGCAGCCCTAACGCCGATACCAATTTTCTTCAGCCAATAATTGGAGCCAATACTACCCTGGTCACCCAGAGTTCTCGCAAGAGCACAATTTAAATTTGCTCAGCGAGCCACTCTTTGAAAGAGCAATATACTCCCTCCCAGATTCCCCTGGCCCAGAACATCAACCAATCACATCGATGGATCTGATATAGGCTGGCCAAAAGCGTTGCTGTTTTACCGACCGGATACGGCAAGAGTCTTATCTCTCTATTGGCTAGCTCCACTGGCCCGGATTCATCACGCCTTGTATTCATCTGATTGCTCGTAGTGTTAACCAATGCATGTTCCAGTGATATTTTTGGGTTGGGCCATTTTCATTACCCATTGCCAGACCCTACAGCTTTCTAGATGTGGGTCTGGATTTCCAGGCTAAGCCGATACTGCTTTTGTTACCTCAATTTACATCATAAAAATGACCAAATGATAACTCTCAATTTGAACTGTCTCTAAATCATGCCGTGGAAAAAAAAGAAAAAAGAAAAATTTGAGTAAATAAATTGCCGAAAAACAACAAACGCAAATATTGGCTGATTATATCGGCCGGCTGATATATATCGGTCAGTCACCAATACAAACGCACCCCCCCACCCAGTTCCTAACGTGCAAAATACTGCAATTACAAGAGCATTCATCAGTGGGCCCCTGGGCTCACTCAGCATTGAGTCCTTAAATACATTTATCTACAGGACAATCCTCGAGATGGCAGCCATAGCATCGTGACCGACTCACCGCTGGAGTCCCCTGGTCGCTCTCTGAAGTCGCATCGCTGCTGACGCCGTCCGGCCTCCTGGGGACGGCCGCCGGGGCCGCAGACACTGACCCCGGCCCCCCAGGGGCGGCGGTCTGGGAGGGTGCGGAGGCCGCTCTAAGGGGCGTCTTCACAGTGGTGGTGGGAGGGGCCTCATCCTCGCTGTCCGAGGACTCCGTCTCACTGGAGCTCTCTGCGGCCTGGGCCGCTCTGGCGGCGGCAGCCACTGGGGTCTTCTTGGCTGAAGAAGCGGCTCCGACCGCTTTAGCCTTGGGTACAGCAGTGACCCGAGCGGCCGGGGCGGTCGTGGTGGCGGGAGGTTTTTTGGTGGCGGCCCCATCATCACTTCTTCACTGGACTCAGTGGTGGACCCAGCAGAGGGCGTGGCCCTAGTGGGGCCCGGGGCCGCAGGAGGGGGGGTCTTGGAGGGTGTAGAGGCCGCTCTAAGGGGCATCTTAGTTGTGGTGGGAGGGGCCTCATCGTCACTCCCCGAGGACTCCGTCTCACTAGAGCTCTCTGCGGCCTGGGCCGGCCTGCCAGCGGCAGTAGCAGCCTTCCTATTGGCTGAAGGCGTGGCCGCCTGTTGGTTCCCAGGCAGTGATTCCTCGTCGCTGTCTGAAGACGACTCGCTGCTGGCGCTGTCTGCCTTCCTGGGGCCTCCAGCGGGGGTTTTGGCAGCGAGGGTCTTAGCAGCGGGGGTCTTAGCGGGCGCGGTTGCAGCCACCGGGGTCTTCTTGACTGAAGAAGCGGCTCCGACCGCTTTAGTCTTGGGTGCAGGTGTGCCTGGAGCAGCCAGGGTGGCGGTGGTGGTGGTGGGGGCCTTCTGCGGTGGATCAGCGGCTCCATCTTCATCACTAGACTCACTGCTGGACGAGGCCGGGCGTTTGGACTTGGTAGGACCAGCACCTGCCTTCACTGGGGGTTTTACAGCCTGGGTCGGGGTGGTGGTCGGTCTCGCTGGGAGCTTTGTTCTCTGTTGTTTCAAATGTTGGAAAAAGAAATCAGTGAGGAATGAATGATCAGATCATCGCTTTCATGAATTGGAAAAGCCATCATTAAACTGAGCATGATGTTCCACAACACCTCACCCCTGTAGTTCCCTCGTCACTCTCTGAATCCGTATCACTGCTGCCACTATCTGGCTTGCTGGCAACTGTAGTTTTAACTGCGCTGCCACCAGTCTTCACCAGAGTTTGATTGGATAATTTTTTCAGCGTCTATGGGTGAGATTAAAGGTGTAGCAGAAATATTCAGGGATGGACAAAACAATACTACCTTCTTCTTTCTCATCCGATGTCGATATCAAAAACTTGGGAGATCCTTTGATTACAACATTCATTATTTTGTAGTCAGTCATTTTTTTCAGTGTTTATAAATAAAGCAGGTTTCTCCGTTACTATTCTATGAATCATTGTACAATCAAATAGCAAACACAAATGACCAAAACAAATTCAGAGTGACACCTGTTTATGCTTGACTGAGTGTCTGCACTGTGTAGGCTCCAACCGGGCCTTACCTGTGGAAGTAGGCTCTGGCTGAACAGTTCACTATCCTCCTCCTCCTCCTCCTCCTCCTCATAATCACCAGCTCCAGTTCCCCATCTTGCAGGCTTGACCCCACCTTCAGAAAACAGGTTCATAACAAATCGTTAGGGTTAGGGTTACCCTAACATTCAGAAAACAGGTTTAGAACAAATCATTTGACTACTGAAGTGCAACACTGCAGAAAGAGCCCAGCCCAATATCCAACTGACAGCACATAGCACACTAACTAGGACACTATACCTGCCTGGCACATTAACTAACCCTGTTAATCAAGTGTACACCCTGCATGCTGAGAAGGGCCCCTGCCTTTAGAGAGTGGGCCCCCTACCTTTAGAGTTTGGGCCCCCTACCTTGAGAGTGGCCCCCTACCTTTAGCGAGGGGCCCCCCCTACCTTTAGAAGGTGCCCCCCGTCTTTAGAAGGTGCCCCCCCTTACCTTTAGCGAGGGCCCCCCCCTTACCTTTAGCGAGGGCCCCCTACCTTTAGAGAGTGGGCCCCCTACCTTTAGAGAGTGGGCCCCCTACCTTTATAGAGGGCCCCCCCCCTACCTTTAGAGAGGGCCCCCCCCTACCTTTAGAGAGGGCCCCCCCTACCTTTAGAGAGGGCCCCCTACATTTAGAGTGGGCCCCCTACCTTTAGAGAGTGGGCCCCTACCTTTAGAGAATGGGCCCCTACCTTTAGAGAGTGGGCCCCCTACCTTTAGAGAGGGTCCCCCTACCTTTAGAGAGTGGGCCCCCTACCTTTAGAGAGTGGGCTCCCCACCTTTAGAGGGGCCCCCCACCTTTAGAGGGGCCCCCCACCTTTAGAGGGGCCCCCCACCTTTAGTGAGTGGGCCCCCTACCTTTAGTGAGTGGGCCCCCTACCTTTAGAGAGTGGGCCCCCTACCTTTAGAGAGTGGGCCCCCTACCTTTAGAGAGTGGGCCCCTACCTTTAGAGAGTGGGCCCCTACCTTTAGAGAGTGGGCCCCTACCTTTAGAGAGTGGGCCCCTACCTTTGGAGAGGGGCCCTCCACCTTTAGCGAGGGTCACTCCGTCCTCGTCCTCCGAGGTCTCGCTGCTGCTCTCCGGATCCGCTTTCCGCCTCCTCTTGGTCAACCCATTGGACTTCCTATAAGCCAATGAAACATCAACAGGAAGCCAGCCTGTTACTCTCACTGTTCTAAAGGGTTAATGTTAGAAACGGGGGCAATCGTACTCACTCCAACCATGAAGTATAAATGTCCATCAAGGACGCAGAGGTGCCCGACTCCACCTGTGATGCAAAGAAGAACAGCTTAGGTAAGTGTGTGTGTGTGTGTAGTGAAGGTGTGTGCGTGTAGTGAAGGTGTGTGTGTGTGTGTACGTGGTGAGTTGTGTGTGTGCGTGTGTATAGTGAAGGTGTGCGTGTGTAGTGAACGTGTGTGTGGGTGTGTTGTGAACGTGTGTTTGTAGTGAAGATGTGTGTGTTTGTAGTGAAGATGTGTGTGTGTGTGTAGTGAAGATGTGTGTGTGTGTAGTGAAGATGTGTGTGTGTAGTGATGTGTGTGTGTGTAGTGAAGATGTGTGTGTGTAGTGTGTGTGTGTAGTGTGTGTGTGTGTGTAGTGAAGATGTGTGTGTGTGTGTGTGTGTGTGTGTGTGTGTGTGTGTGTGTGTGTGTGTGTGTGTGTGTGTAGATGTGTGTGTGTGTGTGTGAAGTGTGTTGTGTGTGTGTAGATGTGTGTGTGTGTAGTGAAGATGTGTGTGTGTGTGTGTGTGTGTGTGTGTGTGTGTGTGTGTGTGTGTGTGTGTGTGTGTGTGTGTGTGTGTGTGTGTGGTGTGTGTGTGTGTGTGTGTGTGTGTGTGTGTGTGTGTGTGTGTGTGTACGCGTTTAAGGAAGGTGTGTGTGTGTGTGTGTATACTGAAGGGGTGTGTGTGTAGTGAAGCTGTGCGTGTGCGTTTCATAATAATGCCCGTCTGGTTGTGTCTGTATGTGTGCAGACCTGAGGTGCATGCTTCCTCAGCTCCTCGGCTGCGTCCAGCAACCCGCTCTCCTTTAAATGACGACAGATCAGGAGGATCAAGTGGCCGCGCTTCGACGCGTCCGCGGACATCTTTAAAACAAGAAGCGACAATGCGACAGATCATATAAATACGGAACCAAACTAAAACAAACTCGAAGAAGTACCCACGCTACACACACACACACACACACTCATCCGACAGCGCACACGCGTGTTTGAGGCGGGTCGGTCCGGCCTTTGAACCATGACGGTTCTTCCGCTTTGGTGCAGAGATGCACCAAGGGACGTGTAGTCCTGAAAAACGAGCGCGCTATGGACGTTTTTATCATTGTACTTGTGCCTTTTTGTATTGAATCATATAACGATGTGTGAAGTTCAAAGAATTGTTAAAATTGGATGCGTACACACAACTGAAGATGGAGAAGTGCATGTAAATGGAAGTAAGTTGTAGCCAACATGATGAACCGGCATTAAGTTAGTTTAATATTCAAAATTCATTTAACATTCAAAATAGAAACCTATTATGCACTTCAACCATTTGAATGAATGATGTTGAACCAGCTGTGCAACATGCAGATTAATGTCCCCCATGTGCCATAAGGCTTATTTTTCAAATATATAATTTCGGCAATTTTCACAATTAGCCTAATATTAATAAGTGAACGTATTATGCTCCTTGATTTTTTGACCTCAATAAATCAAACCAACTGTACAACACAGATAATAATAATAATAATAATAATAATAATAATAATAATAATAATAATAATAATAATAATAACCCCCATGTGCCACAAGGCTCATTTTTCAAATTTGTTTTCAGCTTTTCATTACAGGTAGTGGTAGTAGTATGGAATAAGCCAAGTTGAAAGAGTAAATTTTCTCTTCTTATAAATCTGCTTGCAAGGCGGATCTTGTCAGTAATCGTGAAATCTTAAGTGTAGTAGGCCTACGTTTTTGGAAACATTTGTTGAGTTACTAAAATCTTTAATTCAGTCATAAGATTATTTTTTGTCCAGCATTTTCTTATATTTTGCAGTTGAATAACGTATTATCATCCTCTGCAAGTGGCTTTAAAAGTATCCTTTTGTATTTGGGCTGATTGTCCTGAGTTCGGATAAATGGCTAAGAAATCAGACATTTCTTTCTCTTATTTTATTATTATTTTCAAAATCACACCAAAGTGTAACATTGACGATCTCCATCATAACTCTATTTTTTGTTTTCGTTCTGTCTTCTTACTGTCCTTGTGTCCTGGTGCCTATAGATATAAAAATAGAATTTTTTTTTGAAATTACTCCATTTAAAGCATGAAAAAGTTTGTATTGACTCAAAATAATTTTTGATGAACACAATAATGCATTCACAGATTTTATTTTCATTATTTCACGTATCATTCCATTGTATCTTAACAGAAGACACAGTGCCATGGCAAGTCAGTGTCTGGGGAGTTACTTTTACTCAGGGTAATGCAGATATCGTGAAACCACTGCTTGCATGTCTCACATTGGGTCTAGAAAAATAAAACAATTGAACTCAGTTACATTTATTGAGTTTTTTTGAAGGCATGTATGTATGTTTGGTCAAATAATTTCTGCCTTAGGGGTCTAAAATAACTTGAGAGACAATCGGATAATGTTTGCTTATGTGCCTTTGTACATGTTTGTGTGTGTGAGTGTGCGTACAATTAAACAGAGTGGCATATTTGGGTATTTAAGTTGCACTATGCAATCCACATATGTTTCAGTCTGTGCAAACATCTAATATAATGTGGCTGATATAATGTGACCTGATGTTACACAAAAGATAACAGTAGGCCTAGTAGTTACCCAGTCAATAACAACTGCTTCAGTTGTTGCCGTTTTTGGGACATCATAGAGTCCACAAATTGAGCAATACTCATCTCTTGGTTCTGCAGTAGCAAAGGAGACAAGTGAACTTTACTGGACAAGCTTTGTTGTTTTGTGTGCATAGTAAATATATTACGAAAATTGTATGATGTATTATGTAGTATACCTGAGGAAGAGAGCATTGTCTCTGCCATTTCAGCCCGCAGCTTTCTCATGCTGCTGCTTGTTGGATTTATGGTCATTGATGCAGGAATTTGTGGAAAACTTTCAGCAACCTTTCTTGCCATCTAAGGAAATCCAGAAATAGGTCTTTATGCACATTTACAAATCATTTGGTACAAAAGGCTTTGTTACATAATAGTGCTTTAAGGTCCCGTGAGATAACTGCTGATTTTTGTGCGGCACTACCTGCATCACAAACACTCCACAACTTGTGCTGGCCTTTTGTTCATTGTGCTTTATGGTTCCTGCTGTCCACTTAATGCTGCTCCAGTGCTGCCTGCCTTGTATGTTTTGGCGCATTTTGAAATACAATCTGCAAATATTGGTTATTTTGAGTAAATGCTCTCATCAAAATTGCAGAGTATGTTTGAAAATCACAGGCAGAAATACTTTACCGGTAAGTCATTGCAGCCTTTTTTGAGATGTCATGGTCAATCTCTGAAGAAGCAGGGTCAATGACAAACACTTTGGCTGGCGGAGCATGAAGATACTGATGATCATACATGAAAGGAGAACAATATTAGAACTACGCTTATCCATTAAAAACTTTGTTGTAGGCCAAACACACTTAAAACGGGAGTGTATCTTTTCCCTGGGTTCTATATTTCCCTAACTCTATCCCTGCAAAAAAGGTTATATGACCCCCTTAAAGGTCCCATGACATGACATACCACCAGGTGTGGTGTGATTAACTGTTGCAAGCATGGACGTCGGAACTATTTTCTGAGAGGGGGGGCGGGATTTTTGGGAAATTCCAAAAATACATGCGCAGCCGAAATTCCAAAAATACATGCGCAGCCGAAATGCACCGATCAAACGCCACATCACAATAAAATCAAATGATTCCATTGCTCTTGTGTGGGAGGTCGCTTTCGAGCTGCACTTGCTGTCTCCCTCTGATTTTAATTCAACCATCGTGCTTAAAATGTCCTCATATTGATCAATGACATAAGACATAGGCTACATGCATCATGCTGAGACCAGCGGGTGTCGGTGAATTTCTGCAGGCGTTTTTTGTTGCGATTGTTTGCATTAAGCACTGTAGGCGCTTCGGTGAGGCTGTGATGAAGTTCACTATTTATTGGACCCTGTCTAGACAGTAACGAACATCCCTGACCAGAGTTGGTTCGTTTCACGAGTCAACCACGAGCCGCGAGTCAACCACGAGTCACGAGCCAGTCACGAGCCAACCATGAGTCAACCAAAAATAAAATATTTTTACCTCTCGAGATCCAAGTGATATTTTGGACTTTGTATAATAAAGATCGTTTTGGGTGCAACACTATAGTCACGTGATATGACGTCATTGATGACGTCACCAAAACTAGAAAAATTAATATCTCAAGAAGGGAATACTTTCAGACTACCAAACTTGGTCAAAGTTGTCTAGGGGGCAAGGGGGTGCAACATATAGTCACGTGATACATATGACGTCATCAAAACTAGAAAATTAATATCTCAAGAAGGGAACACTTTTAGACTACCAAGAACTTGAAACAGTCCAGCCAGTCGCCATGTTGGAATGACACTCGGCCGGGCGGCGAGACTGCTGCACTGATGATCCGCCTCCTAAATTCATCCAATCAGATACGGCCTTTGATTTTATCGTCCCGGCCCGTGTTGTGTAATATTTACTGTAAAAAATAGCTTTTTTTGACGGTCTATAAAATTTAATAGAATGATCGAAATAATTGTACTTATAAAATATTTTATTTTATTTTATTTTTTGGTTGACTCGTGGTTGACTCGTGGTTGGCTCGTGACTGGCTCGTGACTCGTGATTGACTCGCGGCTCGTGGCTGGCTCGTGAAACATGCTACTCTCAATGATGTAGTCATCATAAAGTATGGGCTATAAAAACGTAAATGTTTATTTTCAATTTCAATTTCAAAGTACAAGTTCAAGAATTGCAAGCACTAGGGACATTTATTTCACTACATTAGAAATTGAATGAGTCAATCTAACGTTAGCATATAGCTCAGCTCGCTAGTACACCATGCAACATCAGCGAACGACCAAACAAACTCTGTAAAACGTAAGAATATTTCAATCTTACCTTAATATCAGCCAAAAGGAGGTGGCTGCAGGGACTGTTAACAATTCAACTGTCACTTAAAAATGACAATTCTGATGCACCCATCGATTTGTTGTGTAGCAGGACACAGATGAGAAGTCAGAGACATAGGAGTCTGACAGTCACGTATCAGTGTTGTGAAAGGTGCCATCCACACTCCAAGAAAATTCACACCCACAATATTTATGGTTCCTGACGAGTATTTAATTGGACAATTCCCACGTGCTTGTGTTGTAAGAGGTTGATTTCAGTGTTTTCGCCCAATTTCTTTCCATATAAAGAAGACGCGCTCTGCACTGATATATGCCCCTTTTTGCTACTACAGCAGGCATTTCCCTTCTATATATTTTTCAACTTCAAGATTCATTCAATTCCATACTATAAATAAGTATCATTCTTCGTTGTTCTTATGGGTGATTCGTGGGATGGGTGCGATGGTTAGCGGTCAACCATGCGATTTAACTTGGTGTGAGTAGCCTCGCCACTGAATGGGGTGTGCTCATAGCCGGTCATCCGGGGTCAGAATTGAGACGTGAAACTGTTTTGAGGGCTTTTCCTAGGAAAGGCTGTTGGGTAAGGGGGGGTAAGTAGGAGTGACCAGGGTGAAAGGGGCCTATTCATGGCCGCAGGACCAGGAAAGGTAAGCAGAGCGCATTCCAGTCGGAGCGTCAGCGTGTTCCGTGGGGCTCACTAAGGTTCACACACACACACACACACACACACACACACACACACACACACACACACACACACACACACACACACACACACACACACACACACACACACACACACACACACACACACACACACACACCTTTTGGTGGCTGCTGGTTTGGTCATTGGGCTGACTCAGCCGCTATTCTCGAGGTGTTGATGGGACGGACCACCAACAGTTTTTAAAAGCAACAAAAATGGTTAGTAAAATTGGAAAGTAAGTAATTCCTCAGATTTGTTATTTGAGTGTATCGTTTTTTTCTAAACTCAGCATAGCACGTCTTCAAACGGATTTGAATAGCTCCTAAAAAAAGATTATGATGCAAAATAATATACTTAAGATGTGTTCAGGTCAGGAGAGTAGGGATGAAACCCAAACACGGAAGACTTTGGTACCCTTTGGCATAAGGATCAGTCCACCAGTTCACCTGGCTTTGAAGGCCTTTAACAGCCAAACGGCCCGTCTGTTTGTACAGGTTAGCCCTGTAAATGGCACTCTGTTTCACAGGAAGTAAATCCACTTTACATTCCACACGTTTAGCCACTCCTGTCTTAACTCACCATGCAGAATATTCGAGGCCTTGAGCAGCAGATCTGTTATAGCTTATATATAGCTTATAGGGAACAGTGATGTGTCACGTTTATGGTGGATACACTTGGTGGACTCTTTGGGTTGATTATAACACATTGCGTTGTAATTCAGTTGAAGCTTGGGATCTTCTTATTCATACTCCCAGTTGTCAAGAATTAAATGTTTACTCCATTTATATTGCTATCAAGGTGTGTAGAATTTTCTATTTCGCTTTTTGTTTTTCCCATATATTCAGTGTGTCAGAATATAATATTAATGAGATAATGGAAGATACATTTTGTTGTGGGTGAGCATTAATGGATACTACTTACAAAATCTCCTGAACCTAGAGCTGACTTCAACCCCAAGCACAAACCCTATTCTCTAATCCTCTAATCCTTCATTTTATAGTCTTGATTGTGTCTGGGATCTCTTCAGATGGAGCTCGTCCGCTGCCAGTGAAGGCTTATGTCTGGGCCTTTCCGTCCAGGTGCTGTGTGTTAAAAAGCTGCTGCTGCTGCAGCCAGGTGCCAAGTCACACACGACTCAAGGGCCAAGCTAGCTGCTGGACCTCATAAAGCTGGCCCAACTTCTGAGGTCCTTCTTGGATGATCTAGTGAGTAAACCGAAGAGCTGTTGTATAGAGAGAGGGGGAGAGATAGACGGAGAGAGAGAGAGAGAGAGAGAGAGAGAGAGAGAGAGAGAGAGAGAGAGAGAGAGAGAGAGAGGAGAGAGAGGAGGAGAGGAGGGAAAGGGAGGGAGAGAGAGAGAGAGGAGGGGGGAGAGAGGGAGGGAAAGGGAGGGAGAGAGGGAAAGAGAGAGGGGGGGAGAGAGAGGGAGGGAGATAGGGAGAGAGAGAGCGAGAGAGGGGGAGAGAGAGAGGGAGGGAGAGAGAGAGAGAGAGAGAGAGAGAGAGAGAGAGAGAGAGAGAGAGAGAGAGAGAGAGAGAGAGAGAGAGAGAGAGAGAGAGAGAGAGAGAGAGAGAGAGAGAGAGAGAGAGAGAGGAGAGAGAGAGAGAGAGAGAGAGAGAGAGAGAGAGAGAGAGAGAGAGAGAGGAGAGAGGGAGAGAGAGAGAGAGAGAGAGAGAGAGAGAGAGAGAGGGGGGGGGGGAGAGGAGAGAGAGAGAGAGGAGGGGAGGGAGGAGGAGGAGGGAGGGGGGGGGGGGAGAGAGGGAGAGGGGGAGAGAGAGGAGAGGGGAGAGAGAGAGGGGGAGAGAGACAGAGGGGGGGGGAGAGAGGAGGGGGGGGAGAGCCCAACTGCTTGAATGAGATCAGAACTTGAATGGAGGATTAAAGCCCCCAAACCGTCTCTCACAGAGCAGTAAATTGGAAAGAAGGTGTGGTCAGGTTTCGGTGGGGGTTACGGTGAGGATTGGGTGAGGATTGGGTGGGGGTTAGGGTTGGAGTTAGGATTGGGTGGGGATGAGGATTGGGTGAGGATTGGGTGAGGATTGGGTGGGGTGAAGATTGGGTGGGGGTTAGGGTTGGAGTTAGGGGTCGTATTCAATAACAGCACCTCCTGCTCAGCCAAAGCCAACATCTGTTATAGACTAACACAGAGTGACTCACCTCCACCACCACCACCACCACCACCACCACCACCTCCACCACCACCTCTCCACCACCACCACCACCACCATCACCACCACCACCTCCATCACCTCCACCACCACCACCACCACCTCCATCACCTCCACCACCACCACCACCACCTCCACAACCACCGCCACCAACACCACCTCCACCACCACACCACCTCCACCACCACCACCACCTACCACCACCTCCACCCACCACCACCACCTCCACCACCACCACCACCACCACCTCCACCACCACCATCCACCACCACCACCACCTCCACCACCACCACCTCCACCTCCACCACCACCACCACCACCTCCACCACCACCACCACCACCACCTCCACCACCACCACCACCACCACCACCACCACCTCCACCACCACCATCCCACCACCACCACCCCACCACCACCTCCACCTCCACCTCCACCACCTCCTCACCACCTCCACCACCACCACACACTCCACCACCACCCACCACCACCACCACCACCACCACCACCACCTCCACCACCACCACCACCACCTCAACCACCACCACCACCACACCTCAACCACCACCACCTCCACCACCACCTCCACCACCTCCAACTCCACCACCTCCACCACCACCACCTCCACCACCTCCAACTCCACCACCTCCACCGCCCCTTAATGTCAGCTCTAGATGAGTAATGTCCTCTACCTGGGAGTCAGGGTAGTGGAGACAGACTGATCTGTCCTCTACCTGGGAGTGGTTCTAACATCCATCTTCAGGGGATTGGTTGGTGTGTACGTGGTGGAATTCAGATTAACTCCACATATCCACACCACTATTTGAGTTGAGTTTTTTCTGGCACAATGTGGCCTGGCACAATGTTTCTAACGTTTCATATTTGTTGTTTACGGATCATTTTGAAATTCAGTATGTCAACATATAATATGGGGGCAGAAGATATTATTATAATTGTGTAAACATTGTAGGGCCACTGCAGGGTCTATCTATGCTCTATTTGATTACTTTCATTTGAATAAAAGTGGTTGCTGGTTTTTGGGTCATCCAAATGTTCAACCAGATAGATGCCTTCTGCCTGCAAATGAACAGATTTTGGTTATATCTGCTATCACTGTTTTAAATGTGCGTGTCTGTTTGTGTGTGTCTCTGTGTGTGTGTGTGTGTGTGTGTGTGTGTGTGTGTGTGTGTGTGTGTGTGTGTGTGTGTGTGTGTGTGTGTGTGTGTGTGTGTGTGTGTGTGTGTGTGTGTGTGGTGTGTGTGTGTGTGTGTGTGTGTGCTTGCCAGCATTGCCAGATTTAACTCCACTTAATCGATGTGGCTCTTGTGGCGATGGCGATGGGTTCTGTAAGATCTGCATTGCCCCCCCCCCCCCTTTGGACCCGTCATGCTGAGATTGTGCAATAGTAGTTGTATTGATAGTAATAGTAAAATAGGCTCTCTGGATGCAGTTCTCAGTCATGGTTCTCCCTCTCGGAAAGTGGTGTAAACGAGTGTTGACCTCAGGAGCTCCACACACCACTAGGCTCTGGGCGGGTTCCAGTGCTGCTGACCCCAGCCCACCCTGCCAGCTAGAACTGTCAACTAAACCATAATAATCTTTTTGGTGCCACAACGTTACACCCATTCATGGGCACTGGCACTTCCTGTGGCTGACCGGCGATCTCTATGATGACACAGTTGTTTTGAAGCCATAATCTCTACCAGAGGTGGTGCTGGTGCTGGTGGTGCTGGTGGTGGTGGTGGTGGAGGTGGTGGTGGTGGTGGAGGTGGTGGGTGGTGGTGGAGGTGGTGTTGGTGGAGGTGGTGGTGGTGTTGGTGGAGGTGGAGGGGGTGGTGGTGTTGATGGAGGTGTTGGTGGTGATTGTGTTGGTGGTGGTGGTGGTGGGGGTGGTGGAGGTGGTGTGTTGGTGGAGGAGGTGGTGGGTGGTGTGGAGGTGGTGGAGGTGGTGTTGTTGGAGGAGGTGGTGGTGGTGGTGGTGGTGTTGGTGGAGGAGGTGGAGGTGGTGGTGGTGTTGGTGGAGGAGGTGGAGGTGGTGGTGTTGGTGGTGGTGGAGGTGGTGGTGGTGGTGGGTTTTTTCAAGGGGTGTCATGGCGCTACACGCCCCACAGGGGCCTGCCTTGGTTCCCGCTCTACATTCAAACATTAATCTTTCCCTATTGTTTATGTACTGTTTGTCTTTTATCAGATGCTTCTATCCAAAGGGATGGATGCTGAATTAGGGTACAGGTCTTCAATGAGCAGGCAACCTTACATCTTGCTCAACGACACACAGGCAGGCTGTAGCCATCGGGGGTCCTAACCCCAGCTTTTAGCGTTTGCAGCAGTATACTTTAGGACCTGGCCTCTCACAGACTGGGCCGTGGAAGGGGTGAGACATCTTTCTGTTATCGGCTGGGTCTCAGCCTTTTTCCCAAGGGGCGGACGTCTGGCCGGAGATGTTATCAACGTCTCCTGTACGGCTGCTGGATCTGCCAGGGTTCCCCTTCACTCCTTCACTTGTAAAAAAAGACTGAAAGAGGGTTCTGTGAACCCGGCGTGAACACTGTCGTTGATTGTGACCAGGGGGGCCCCACATGAGGCCCCAAAAAGACCCCCCCCCCGGCACACATACACACACACACACACGTACACACACGCGTACACACACACACACACACACACACACACACACACACACACACACACACACACACACACACACACACACACACACACACACACACACACACACACACACACACACACACACACACACACACACAATCACCCACACACTCACGGTTTTATGAACAACAGCCTGCATGGGGGGTCTTAATAATCCAAAATCCAGTCAGGTAGACATCTGCTGCTCCTCCATTTGGTTTGTTTGGCCAAATGTGATTAACTTTCCAATTACCTTCATGGAAAAGCTTCCACGCCAAGCAGGGTCTAAATAATGTCTCACGTCTATTGGATTCATTCATTCATGCATGCATGCATTCAATCATGCATTCATTTATTAACACTGGAGAAGTGCAAACGTTTCCTAGAGTGAGCAGAGTGCAGCGGGGTGTGTGTGTGTGTGTGTGTGTGTGTGTGTGTGTGTGTGTGTGTGTGTGTGTGTGTGTGTGTGTGTGTGTGTGTGTGTGTGTGTGTTGAGGGGGGGGGGTCAATACAAGGCGTCCCTTCTCATTCCAGTAACTCCAGGAGAGGCAGTCGGCGGGCTTCATAATACCGCTAGGTTAACTGGAATGTTTTGAAACGTTTCTGTGACATTTGAAAGATTTCATCAGCAGTATGGGGACACTAGGGGGGTTCTCCTGAACGTGATGTGGATCGTCTGGATTTCAGCGAGGCGTAAGGTGAACGTTATCACCCTTATTGGTTTATTCTTTGCGTTAGAGATTTATCCATTTCAATATTATTTTTTGACGCTTTTCGGAAGTTAGGTACCGAGAAAGGTTAGTGGGTCAGACGAGCGATGACGACCACGTCGCTGACCGGGTTCTCCCTGATAAGTCTGCTCAGCCTCAGTTACCTGACGTGGGACTGGATGAGCCCCAACCAGGTGGAGCGCCCGTCCGCTCCCGACCCGGCCAACGTACTGCCCGCAGCGCGTCCACCGCACATTATCTTCATCATGACGGACGACCAGGGGTTCAACGACATTGGCTATCACAACTCTGACATCAAGACCCCCACGCTGGACAAGCTCGCGGCGGACGGAGTGAGGCTTGAACAGTACTACATCCAGCCCATCTGCACCCCGTCCCGCAGCCAGCTGCTCACCGGCAGGTAGAACAGCAGTCAGGAACTTTGACTTTCCTATTTTCATTTTCTTTGCACGTATCCCCTATCCCGACCCTGATCGTTATTTTTCACCAACTTTAAAACAGTGGAAACCGCCTTTAAAAAATATACAGTGGTAGGCATAAGTTTAGACACCCATCCTGAAGTTGGCTAATAAGAGGAATACAAAAAGGGGAAATTGATCTTAATGCTTTAATTAAACAAACCAGCTAACAAGTGGTAGCCTATTAGCTGGTTAGATTTACATTGAGAAATCATGAGGCTAATACAGATATTAGGCTTACTGAAAAGAACCATGCCAATCTCTAAGTATGGTGAAGAGTATGTGGTGATGTGGGGCTATTTTAATTTCAATGGCCTAGGTGACTTAATCATGATGCATAGCATCCTGGATCCATGAAAATCTGCCTGCCTCTATGGGAATTTAACATAGGGGTGTCTACTTACTCATCCTGTATTTTATGGAGAACATTTATTTATTCACGATACATTATTCATTCTAAAAGCAAATTTGTGTTTGTATAGGTAGGTTTTTTCCTCATTTGTTTCATTAAGGCATTAGGATCAATTTCCAAAAGATGATTTTTTATTCCTATTTTTAGGAATCTCTTTAGCATGGGTGCCTAAACTCATTCCCACCACTGTGTATATGTATTTTAAACTTTTACTTTTAAACTAATAATCAAACGACCACTGATTTGTAACACTAAAGCAATGAAGACTACAGTACACATCTTTCAACCTCACTCACTGCTTTAAACCTCGTCTAGTCTGTAACCGGGAGTCACCTCGATCCGCCGCTGCATGCCCAGAGATCTCTGGGACCGGTGATAATCCTCCCCCTCCCAGGTACCAGATCCACACGGGCCTGCAGCACTCCATCATCCGGCCGCGCCAGCCCAGCTGCCTGCCCCTGGACCAGGTCACCCTGCCCCAGCGGCTGCAGGGGCTAGGCTACTCCACCCACATGGTGGGCAAGTGGCACCTGGGCTTCTACAAGAAGGAGTGCCTGCCCACCCGCCGCGGCTTCCACTCCTACCTCGGCTCGCTGACGGGCAGCGTCAACTACTACACCTACAACTCGTGTGACGGGCCGGGTCTGTGCGGCTACGACCTCCACGAGGGCGAGACAGTGGCCTGGGATCAGGGCGGCAAGTACTCCACCCACCTGTACACCCAGAGGGTCCGCCGGATCCTGGCCGCGCACGACCCGCTGGGCCCGCCCCTCTTCATCTACCTGTCCTTCCAGGCGGTGCACACGCCCCTGCAGTGCCCCCGGCGCTACGTCTACCCGTACCGGGACATGGGCAACGTGCCGCGCCGCAAGTACGCCGGCATGGTATCGGCGGTGGACGAGGCTGTGCGCAACGTCACCTACGCCCTCCGCAAGTACGGCTTCTACCAGAACAGCGTGGTGGTCTTCTCCACGGACAACGGTGGCCAGCCGCTGTCGGGGGGCAGCAACTGGCCGCTGAGGGGCCGCAAGGGCACCTACTGGGAGGGCGGGGTCCGGGGGCTGGGCTTCGTCCACAGCCCCCTGCTGCGGCGCAAAAGGAGGGTGAGCACGGCCCTGGTTCACATCACCGACTGGTACCCCACGCTGGTGGGGCTGGCCGGGGGCAACGCCTCGGCCACCGAGGGGCTGGACGGCTTCAACGTGTGGCCGGCCATCAGCGAGGGCCGGGAGTCACCACGCCGGGAGATCCTTCACAACATCGACCCACTGTACAACCCCGCGCGAGGGGGCTCGCTGCGGGGGGGCTTCGGCATCTGGGACACGGCGGTCCAGGCATCCATCCGCGCAGGGGACTGGAAGCTGCTCACCGGGGACCCCGGCTACGGGGACTGGACGCCGCCGCCCGTGCTGCCCGGCTTCCCCGGCGGCTGGTGGGGGCTGGAGCGCCACCTGCAGCCCGGGAAGGCGGTGTGGCTGTTCAACGTGTCCGGGGACCCCTACGAGCGCTTCGACCAGGCGGAGCGGCAGCCCGACGTGGTCAAGCTGCTTCTGGCCCGGCTGGCCTTCTACAACCGCACGGCCGTGCCGGTGCGCTACCCCCCGGAGGACCCCCGGGGCCACCCGGACCTGAACGGGGGGGCCTGGGGGCCCTGGTTCGGGGACGGGGAGGAAGACCCCTGGGACGGCGTGCCGCGGAGACGCACCAAGGACAGGAAGGAGACCCTGAAGATGGCCAGGACCAAGTCCTTCTTCAGGAGACTCAACAGCAGGATGATGTCCAATAGGATATGAGAACGGGCGGGTGACCCACGCCGGACGATAGAGGGGCCCCCACACACCCCCGACTGAAGCCAATGGCCAATGGCCTTCATCAGAGCACTCCGTTGCCTACGTTCTGCGCTTGCTTGAGATGCAATAAGTCTCCATAACATCAGGTGGCGCTAGTCCGTCCCTCAAACACACCGCGCTGATTCGCTGACCAATCAGGAGTATCCAATGGCTCCAACCCTCAGATCGCCAAGACTCTCAGACTTTGTATGTTGAATCGGACCAGACACCATCCGCGCGGTTCCAGAAGCTTCCAACACAGCTGAACACACGGAAAAGATTGGTCCCCGAACTCGTCCGAGTCCCCTCAAACGTTTCAGATGGCCAACGGTTGGGCCGGTGTGTTCCACGCTTAAGGGCTGTTTGTGTTTGTTGTGTTGGTTGCATGGCAGCCTGGGAGGGACATGGCGTGGAGGATACAGAGCATCTATATAATATGGATGATGTTTATTTTGTATCGTTCGAATGATTTTGTTTGAACCCATATCGGGACTTTCTCAAAAAACAAAAATCATAATTGAACATTAAAAACAGGTCATTATTCATTTTATAATGTTGTGTAGGCCAACGTTACGTTGTGTACGTTACGTTGTGTACGTTCAGGGTGTGTACGTTACGTTGTGTACGTTATTTAATGTTTGTTCCGTTGTGTACGTTATTTAATGCTTGTTACATTGTGTACATTATTTAATGTTTGTTACGTTATGCTGTGTACATTATTTAATGTATGTTCTGTTGTGCACGTTAAAGTAACAGTGTTGTTTTGTTTCAAGTAAACTTGTTTAGATTGTGTCTGAAAAATGTAGATGTTTGTCATGTTGAATGATTGATCCTTAAATACTACTTCTAAAAATGGGTAGGCTATGGTATAATTTATTTGTTTATGTTTCTATAATATATTTGTGTTTATTTTCTCTTTTATTTATCATAATTTGCTTTGTGTAATGCTGACAATCACAAAAGTAATCTGGGTAATTAATCGAGTGATAAAATACAGAAAATAAAAAATAAATAAAATAAAAAGACTATAAAAGTATTAAAAAAAAATGGATGGCCCTACCCTTGCCTATCAGGTTGCTGCCCCTGATTAAGTGCTACATAATCAGGCAATACTGCCCCACAGCGGCTAAACACAGTAACTACATCTGGAGTAAAACATTTAGCCCAGTACTGTACTTGCCCTGCCCAGATATCAAGTAAAGTAATGCTTCATTTTACCGGTCCCCAGATTTCATGGTCAGCAGGTAATCATTTGTTTTATTTAAATGTTGTAATTATAACCATATAATTATATGACTATTATATATTTTCCAAGAAGCAGTTGATCGATAGATGGTTATTTTATATCGTAATTAGGCTTGCGCGCAAAATAAAAAGCATAGCTAAGCAGAATAGTATAATATAAATAAGCGGTATAATAATAGAATAGTTAAACGTGCAGAATAGTATAATATACATACAAGATATAATAATACAAAAGTTAAAATGCAGACAAAAATGCAAGTGTGGCATGCTATTTCTAATAGCGACCACCATTGACAACAACAAGAGAGGAAAAGTAAATTAATAATAAAAAATGATCTTGCCATTATCAGAAGTGTCCCTGGCAGGTCAAAGGTCAGTGGGCTGCGGGTCCTCTGGCCAAAGCGCTGCCTCCGCGTCCTTCTGGGTGTTGACAGCTCTCAGGGCCTCGTCCTCCGGGGGTGAGTGTAAACAAACTCGTCCACATTGGTCTCCAGCGTCCGCCTCCACCACCATTATACCGTACTTTATACTGTACATTATACTATACGTTATACCGTACATTATACCGTACTTTATACCGTACATTATACTGTACGTTATACCGTACATTATACTGTACATTATACTGTACATTATACCGCACATTATACCGTACTTTATACCGCACATTATACTGTACATTGTATTGTACATTATATACTGTACATTGTACTGTACATTATACTGTACATTGTTAAGGACGCAGCAAAGGGATTCATACCTTTTGAGGTTTTGTGTTTTTTTGCGCAGTAGAGTCCCGATGCTACTATCAGGAGCAGTGCCATGGCTGACAGGGAACCAGCTATTACAGAGACAAGCTCTGTGACAAACACTAGTATGGCACAGTGATCAATGATATTAACACATATTCATATATAAATATGAATATATTTTGGAGGCCGAGGAGAAGTTCAGCCCCCCCTATGGGCTGAGGAGGGACAGTGCAGGCGGGCAGGTAGAATGCAGTTGGTGAAATTGATTGACAATCAATATAATTACACCATCAGCTGCTGAGGTCCAGGGAGAAATAGGATGATTAATTGGAGTATTTTAACATGAATTCATAATTGATTTCCTAAATTCTTTCTATAGACAATTATTGTATCTTAGAAGATGCCAAGTATAACAGGACTGTTTACTGTTTTGTCCCTTTTAGTTCAGTTGTTGTAAGTATAAAGTTTGCTCAGCTTTCTGATCTTGGGAGTCTGGGTTTCTTACGCGACTTATGTGTCATTATCATGGGACTCGTCAAATCTTTGTTATCAGCTCCCAGTTGTCCCACAGCAGGAGCTGCTAGAAGTTAAAAGCCTGCTGGGGAGCTTCCTGTATTTCACGCCTGACTCTGAGTTCAGAGTTCTTTTTGCGGACAAGAGCCGGGTTTGGTTCATTATCACAGTTAACCGCTATGTGACCGTCCTGGCCAAAGCAGAACCATGGCTTTGGATAGCTAGAAGCCTTTGCGACTGGGTGGGGGTTTACTGAGCTCGTGAGAAGGCAGTCACCCTTTGCATAGCTTTTGTCTCTAATGGGGCTGCTGTTGGTGTCAGTTTTTCTTGATTCCCATTTAGCTTTCTGTATCAGTGAGGCTACTTGTATTCTTAGCTCAGCAACCTCTTTCTCTAACTTTTGTGTGTTGTCTTGTTTCTTTGGAATAGCAACATCTGGATCAGGATCATGTGTGCAAGTGCATGTGTGAAATAGCTTTTGCATTTCCTAAGATTTTTCATTCTTTCGAGTTTTGCGTAGCGTCGATCTTCCTCTGCCCTGAGCAGAAGGAGCCACTCAGAAAAGGATGGTGGGCTACTCTTTTGATGTTCAAGCTGAAGACTTACAATCAAGCTTTGGTCCCAGCAACCTCTGCAGAACTGTCGAAGTAGATGTTTGTTTGTATCTTTGGCGTCGACTCCCCCTCTCAGAATGGCCTTGGTGAGAGAAACATTAAGCCTGTTCAAGTACATAGAGGGTTTTTCTCTCAGTGTTCTGATTGGAGCTCAAGAAGGTGCCAAAAAGCTCCTCACTATCTTCTACCGCTCCAAAAGCAGCTTCAAGCTGATCAAGATATGAATGGAGGGGTGAATCAGTGCCAAGGGGCTTAACAATGTCAGTAGCAGGGCTAAGTAGACTCTCCAATATCCTCCTTAGCTTTTGATTCTCAGAGACTGAGATGTCGCCAAGGAGAAGCTCAACTTGTGTACGCCAGGCTTCGTAATCGACTTCACCATTTGGTTTAGGAGACTTGCTCGGAGAATGTTTGTATTCTGCTCTGACTGTAGCTGGGTGGTGGAGCTTTGGCTCACTGCGCATTATGTGTTCAACCACTACTTTTTGAATGTGTGGAGGGTTAAACATGCTCTCATCAATGAGTGGAGGGTTCATGAATCTGATTGAAGGAGGGACGTCAGGTGAGATACTAGCTGGACGTCTCCCTGAATTTTCATGTTAATTGTTATCCTTGGACTGGATCGTCAGTCATACACGTTGGTGATGTATGATGTAAAACCCATATGTTCCATACAGACTATATTATTAGGTCTGGGTTACAGTGATAGAGATGTGTGAGGGTATTTGCTGCCTTGGAGGCAAATGTGCCTCATTTGTCTTTGGCAGGACTTGTGTCAGACTGAAGGGTTTGAAGCTCACCCTGAAGTAGGTTGAAAAAGCCTGCTTTAGTGTGGCCATGCAAAACTTGCAGTTCACTTAAGTATCTTTGCGCTAACTCCCTGCCGAGCTTATCCTGACATATTTTTCGAATGGTCCTCACATGCCATGTCACATCTCTAGGGCTTGGTAAGTTACCAACAGTGGCCGTGGTTATGTCTTGAGGATGCTGATCTCTCATCTCTAGAAACACTACTCTATTAAAGGTCTTCCTGCAGGTTGCTCTGCTCGTCTGGGATTTTAACGGCTTTTGCAATGTCTCCATCAACTTTAAAGACGTCTGTGATTTTGTTTACTGTGTATGAGTCCTCAATACCAGTTACATAGATGCAATTTGGACCTCTAAGATTATTTCTCTTACAAAGTTCCATTTTTTCTCTTTCAGATGTATTTAGTTTTTTCGATGCTACAGTTTTGAACTAATTTTATCAGTCTTGGGTGACTCTAAGATATCCACTTTGTTTAAAGTAGTCTACAACGGTCTGCGAAAAGTTCAATGACTATCGCTACGGCTCAGAGTTTATGGTTCTTACTGACAATAACCCGCTCACTACGTGCTCACTACTGGCAATTGGATGACGTGCTAGAGACGCCTGTTGTTAGCGGCTTTGTCAACTTACAACTTAGCATAGGAATATTCGAAGCAGGCCTTCTCAAACGCAGAGGCCGACGTTTGTTGCAAGCACGACCTCTATGGTTCGACCACAAGAGGATGATGCTTTTTATTAGAGACGAGGAAAGAATCAAAGTGTTTAACAACGCATCTGATGAGGAGAGCTGAAGTGGTTGTCAACTAACACTACTCAGATCTCTGCTCTCTGTTAGCGTCACTTTATACGTTCAAGTCTGGATGAGTCTGAGTTTCCCTGTCTGGCTGAATCCTTGGCCCTGGATGCTTCAGTTATACCAGAGTGTTTTTCGCCAATCCTGGACGAGACACCATACCTGGCAAGGAAAACGATACTGCTACAGATTTCAAAGCAAATCATGCAATGTCGCAATCTTCAGAGATAAAGAGTTTCAGTGTTACTGCGCAACAGATGCCATATTTCTAATGCCGAAATGGACAGCTACATCATAGTCTCTGGATCACTTTTTCAACACCGGTGAAGTACTAGTTAAATGTATATTGCAGCCCAATTGGGATGATGAAGAATTATATAAAGAAAAATTATAAATCCCAAGTATTCCTCTGCTAAATTCTTGTCACTTGAATGTCTTGGTGGGGTTGAATTTAAATTGTTCTAATAAACCCCTATCTAGCATAATCACCCCGCTACAATACCTTCCGTTTAAAAATGGCTAGGCCTTATCAGCCTTTATGGATCAGGTTGATGCAGGGCATCCTGGCGACGGGTCCAGAACCCCAACAAGAAAATGTTTCTTTCTATTCACATGGTACACCATTCATACTCCCTTATAGATTATTTTTTTATAGATAAAACTCTCTCCATCTCAGTGGCCTCATAGCAGTAATATGCTGCAATTGT
>OLKM01002604.1:0-61862 GCA_900291075.1 Melanogrammus aeglefinus | reverse complement strand
GACCAAACTACGGTATTCAAGTTTCGGTCTCTCTCCTTAAGAAGGAGCTGAAAGCTGCCGTGGTGGAGGGGTTAGTGGAAAGGGGTGTGTGTAGGTTACCAGCGACTGTGGCCGTGGCCGTGGCTGTGTCCGCAGGGGAGGTCCACCCCGAGTTTCGGGGGGGGAGGCGACTGAGCCACGAGACGTCTTTAACATGACCCCAGGTGCAAAACGTGGTGACATGGAGGATAAGCAGTTTACGTTGCCGCGTTTTGACCCATTGTCTGTCGAAACGACCCCTGGCTCCAGAATGAACGCCCGACTAAAGCTGCGTTTAGCTCGTCTCCAGCTGGAGAAGGAGGAACGGGAGCGTGAATTTCAGCTCCGGAGGGAGCTGGAGTTGAAACGGTTGGAGGCAGAGACCGCTGTCAAGATGCGCGAGCTGGAACTACGGTCTAGCCCATTTTCGTCTGGTGCGCGGTCGTCTGTTTCTTCCGATACTTTTGATGTTGGTAAGAACATTTCTTTGGTTCCCGTCTTTCGAGAGGGTGAAGTTGAGGGTTATTCTGGTGCGTTTGAGCGCATTGCCGCTGCTCTGCACTAGCCGGAGGATGTGTCGGCAACACTGCTACAATGTAGGTTGACAGGTAGGGCTCAGGAGGCTTGCGTTTCTCTTTCTTTGAGGACGGCCTCTCTACGGAGAAAGTAAAGAGCCGCGATAGTTGGGGGTATCATGAGCTGGTGCCCGAGGGCGTATAGAACAGCGTTTTCGTGGCCTTTAGGAAAAAACAGCAGGCCCAGACATACATACGCTGACTTGCGCAGGCGAGAAAGGGATATACTGGTTTGACCGGTGGTGTGCAGCTTGTAAGACCGATGACTTTGTTTCGATGCGTGAGCTGATGTTATTGGTGTTAAGGTGCACAAGCGCATCTCCAAATGTGCCGGCACCTGCGCAGGTGGGTCTGGACAGACCGGGATCCACGCAGGCAATTTCGGCCTCCAATTCAGGGAAAAGGGGTGGCTGGTAATCCAGTGGAAGCCATGAAAAGGGGAAAGTCCTGTGGAAGCTTTCACCAGGGTGTTTGTGGGCATATTCCGACCCAGGGGAGCTGAGAGTTTCCCAAAGAGGTGGGACTTGGTCGTGGGTGACGCAGCGGAGAGCAGCCTCCATCTCCTGGTTGGCTCTCGCTCGATTGTCCCATTTGAACTGGGGGTGAAATCCGGAGGACAGACTGGGTGGTGGCACCAGGGCGTTTACAGAAAGCTCGCCAGACTTGGGAGGAGAACTGGGACCTCATGTCGGAGACAATGTCAAGTGGGAATGCGCCATGCAACCGGAACAACGTTTTGCGACCAGGAGGTCGGCGGTTTCGCCTTGAAGAGGGGAGCTTTGGGGAGAGCGATGAATGCGCGGCCCTAGAGAAAGCGATCGATCACCGTCAGGAATGGTGGTGTTACCATCGGACGTGGGTAGACGCAGTGACGAAGTCCAAGGCGATGTGTGACCAAAGGACGGTTAAGGGCATGGGTAGGGGCCCGCAGAAGACCAGAGCGAGGACGAGTCCGAGTCTTATTCCGGGCGCAGACCGTACACGCAGAGATGAACGAGCGGACGTCCGCATCCATGGTTGGGCACCAGAAACCGGCGACGGAGAAATCCAGGGTGACGGGGTGAAGCCTTGGTGGCAGGTCAGCCGGGAGGAATGCGCGCAAGACCAGTACCCTGGGACGCGTACCGGGTCAGGGACGAACAGGCGGTTAAGGGGGCCGGTTTAAGGGAATCTGGCTGCTGTTGCTGCAACCAAGACGTACCGGCAGACTCCACCTCCCAGGTGAGAAGAGGCGATCAAGCACGGCCGGGGGGCAGGATGGTCTCGGGTACAGTGCAGGGGGCCTTCCGGGGAGTACAGAGGCGGGAACAGGGCATCCGGCTTGTAGCATTCCGGGAACCGGGGGACGGTAAAGGTGAGGGAGAAGTTAAACCGACCGAAGTAAAGGGCCCAACCTGGCTGTCGGTTTGAGTTTTTCATGTTGCTCTCTTTAGCAGACTGGATGTAGGTGCAGACATGTTATGGGTTTGCGGTGGTCGGTCCCACGATAATACGGTGTGGCTTCCGTGCCCTCCGCCAATGTCCCCACTCCTTCAAAAGCGAGTTTTGACGGGCCAAGAGTTTTGCGGTTGCCGACGTCACATAGTCTTTCGCTGCAGGCGTGCCATAACGCTTGGTGGAGGCGAAGCGCATCTAGGGGGTGAAGCCGTGTTGTCAGAGGAGTGAACGCTGGGAAAGCACCTTGCGCCCACTCCGGTGTGCGTCGAGGCGTGCCGACTTCCATACGACCAAACTGGGAGAGGGAGGAGTCACTCCGCTTGGATGAGAATGGGAGCGATGGTATGTGAAGCGCCGTTTTGATGAGCCTGGAAGGCGGTCTCGGCCCTCGCGGCGTCCAGGTGTGAAAGTGTGTTTTCTTGGTGGAGGTCAAGGGCCGTGAGGGTGTTGCTCCGCGATCTTGCTGTAGCTGGCGCAAATGACATTACAGAGTTAAATTGGCGGACCCAGGAACTGCTGCAATCTCTTGCGGGTAGAGAAGAGGGCCACTCTGCCACCGCAGAGACGCTTGGAACGGGGTATCATCTTCGACCTGGCCGCCTGACTGTTATGTAGCCCTGGAAGGAGACTGATGAAGCGTTGAAAACTTCGCACTTCTCTCCGCCTTGACACATATAGCCTGTTCTCTACTAAACCTCTCTCTGCAGAACCTGTCCTGACATGAACCCTGGTGCTCCTCCACGGATTTCGAAAAAATACGCAGACTGTGTGGTTGTCTAACATGTCCGGAGTGACTTTCGTTCACGGTCAAGGACTGGAAAATACAGCAGGGAGCATTGGTGAGGCCGATAGGCATGAATAGGTATTCGAAGTGGCCTAGTGGGGTGTTGAAACGCGGTCTTCCACTCGTCCCCTCTCCGGATACGGACAAGTGTAAAGCAATTTGCGCCGTGCTATGCTTAGAGTAAGACCGAGGCTTGCCGTGTAGGGGGACAAAGGCGAACCTGATGAGGGGGCAAGGGGTACTTTGTTCCTCACCGTGATGTCGTTCAGTGCCACGGTAGTTCTCATGCAGGGACGCTAGTGTGGAATCCATCCTCTTGCTTCTTGCCATTCAAAAGAAAAAGCTTTGTTTTCGCCGCCTCCCACTTGGTGAGGAGGATCGGAACGGATGATCCCAGCAGCGATTGAGATTCCCCGTGCGATGTACTTCTCTCCATTGTATCCGCGTTCGTCGGGACGTGTCGGTGTGGTTGTCAGAGCTGGCGCATGCAGGAAGGGTGGCTTCTCAGAAGAAGATCAATGGCGGCAAAGTCATAAGGAACGGTGGTGTGAGGCGAGATGGAAGAGGGCATGGAGCTTACTGAACACCGCCGCGAAATCATGGTAACTCTCCCGGACGGAGGAATCAGGTCCAGGAGGGGCGGCTGCGGCTCTTCTTAGTTCTGGCCCCCGAGGGAGAGCTGAGAGACCGGAAGCACTGGGACAGACAGAGCGTAACTCTCAACGACATGACCCGTCCCGTTTCTCCAACATCGACTCTTGGGGGGTTTGTGGTGTGTCTGGAACCAGGGATAACCCAGAAACCACAGGGGAGATGTACTGGAAATCACTAGAAAGGGATATTAACTCATGGTGAATTAACCTGAAAGCGAGCAAGGTGACCGAACGGTACGGTGCTCCACCGCGTGAGCGTCCTCTATCATCTCATGCCTGGGTCTCGAGTCGGAAGGTCAAGAGGGACGGTGTCGATCCCCAAATCGATGAACGGCAGCTCCGCGGTCGATAAAACTCTTCATCGGCCACCGGAATCCAGGAGATAGAGAGTGGGAATGGTTTTGATGTTTTCCACCGGAAGGACCGCCTCCAGGAGGGGGCGGGATATCGAGGGATTACGGGAGCGGCTCGCCAGGATCCCTCGGGTACTTGGCAAAGCCCGTTCTTTTCCCGAGAGGGAGGGACATCCAGAACGGAGATGGCCTGATAGCCCACAATAGAGACAGGCTCCGGAGCGCATGCGTCGTTCCCTCTCCTCGGGGAGAGATGAGTGCGCCCAAATCTGCATGGGCTCGGGGGAATGTGGTCCGTACGTTACGAGGTGGCACGGGAAGAAGTGAACCGGGAAGCTGCAGGCGGCTCAAAGGAGGGAAGTGGGGGACCGCGTGTTGACTTTTTCTCTCTACGGCGTTTCGCGTAGACGATTGTCCGTTCGCCGTATAGCGACGCGAGATAAGAGATGGTCCAGATTCGTAGCCTCCTTCCCGGGAAGTCCAACTGATCTTTAATGTCATTGCCCAGCGCATTCAGGAAAACCCCAGTAGAGCCTCCTCGTTCCAACCGCTCTGCGCTGCCAGAGTCCGGAACTCCGAACGCGCGAAGGAGGGCCGACGCCTGCGGGATCCCTGGCGAGGTGCAGGAGAACGTTGGGAGGCCTCCCTGCCTCGTGCAGGGTGGTCGAACACCTTCCGCATCTCTCTCGTGGAAGGCGTCGTAGTCGGAACAGACCGTGTGGACTGCTAATATCCACACGGCCGAAGCCCAAGCGAGAAGCCTCCCCCCGCATGAGCCGATCAGGTAGGCGATTCGCGGACTTCTCGTGTGGGGTAAGGTCTGGGGCTGCATCTCGAATACTAAAGGAGCACTGGAGTAAGGAAAAGCCGACAGGATCCAAGATCCCCCCTCGTAGCGCTCGGGAGCTGGGATGAACGGTTTCCCGGGGGAAAGCCGAGGTACTGGGATTGGGGCTGGGGATGTCGAGGGACGGAGGACCCGGAGTGGACAGCCTGGGTCAACTCACGTAGAGAGGAGGTGATCTCTCTGTAGGACCTGGTCGTGTTGCCTAGGAGAGCCCCTGCGGGGAGATCATCTGGCGGCAAAGGCCTCTGCGTCAGCTGGGTTCATGCTGGCCAAGTTCGTACTGTTAAGGTAGCGAACAGTAGGACCCAAGCGCTGTACACAGAGGAACTGCGACGGGGTGGAAGGGAAGATGGGTTTATTCGGATAGTCCAGACAGGCGGGGATCAGGAACCGGCAGGAGAGTCAGAACAGGCAGGGATTGGAGAGCCGGCAGATAGTCCGACAGGCGGGGATCAGGAACCGGCAGGAGAGTCAGACAGGCAGGGGATCGGAGAGCCGGCAGATAGTCAGACAGGCGGAGATCAGGAACCGGCAGGAGAGAGTCAGACAGGCAGGGATCGGAGAGCCGGCAGGATAGTCAGACAGGCGGGGATCAGGAATCGGCAGGATAGTCAGACAGGCAGGGATCGGCGAGCCGCGGCAGGATAGTCAGACAGGCCGGGGATGAGGAAAATCGGCAGGATAGTCAGACAAGGCGTGGATCAGGAAACGCGGGCAGAAGAGTCAGAACAGGCGGGGATTCAGCAACGGGAGTCGGGATGAACCGACGGAACATGGGTAGAGTAACGACACGAACTGCGCCGGCTGATCGGAGATCCCAGGCCTGAAGTAGGGAAATGGTGATTGCAGATTGCAAGATTGAGATAGAGGGACCAGCCGACGCCCAAGCATAGCCACTAGATTGGGGGTGTTGAACCGAGTTGCCGGACGTTGGCGTACCATTGGAAGGAATTTAAAATCTTGTGTGCCTGAGCGAACTGTTTGTTTACCTAAATGAGCAGAAGGTAATCTAACTCTACGGCAAGCCAGCTATCCCTGCTGATGAATTCGCTCTCACCCACAAAAGCGCCTTTTTTAGGCATGAGTCCTCCACTCACCGTGAGACTGCTCCTAGGTCTAGTGACACGCGTGTTCCACGTGCTGGTCCAGCTTTCTCTAGTCCTAAGACTGATAGGCAATGTTTTTTCTGTCAGAAGACTGACCATTTAGTTGCCGACTGCAATGCGTGGAAAAGTAGGCAGCAGACGGCACCCTCTAAGCCAAAGGGGGTGGGGCTAGTTAAAGCAGTAGCCAGTTGTTCCCCCCCCCCCCCCGGTCAAGTAGGACCTGAAAAGTGTTTCAGACCTTTCATTTTCCCTGCATTTGTCTCACTCACGGGTGAAGCGGATGACCAGCGTCCCGTTACAGTGTTGCGGGACACCGGTGGCTCCGAGTCATTCATCCTTTCCGCCGTCCTGCCCTTAAGCGCAGAGTCTGCCTTTGATCGCGAGCACAAATCGTAAGAAGGTAATTGGATGGGTTTGGTACCTGCACCTCTTCACCGTATTCATGTCCAGTCTAACCTTAAAACTGGTTTCTTCCAGGTAGCTGTGCGTCCCTCGTTCCCCATCGATGGTGTTGACTTTATCATGGGTAACATAGCTGGGGCCGGGGTAAAGTATACCCATCACCCGAGGTTGTCGACATCCCTATTGCGGAATCTCTAGACATATAATGATCTGGTCCAATGTCACCCGACCTGTTTTCAGTTTAGCGCGTTTAACTAGGGCTCAGCCAGAAAACGAGCTCAGGAACGTGAATCTGTTCTGACTCGGTTTTTTGCTTCTGCTTTAATCTGAGGACAGGTTTGCCACCTACGGGGGAAACGGAAAGTGGTACTGCAAACCTAGAAAAGCATGGAAGTGCAACCCGGTCTCACGAAAGAATTCGTGACACTGTCACGTTATTTAATCTATTTTCGTGATCAAGGCGACACGTATTTTCCCAAAATTTTCGTGTCAACAGCACAATTTTCAAGCTCCATGTATCTCAATTGGAAGTAGCATATTTTGTCCGTGTCACTAAGCACGACTTCCAAAACTAAAGTCTGTTCTCAGCGTCTCTAACGTCCTGAAGGAGCTCCGTACAGAACATTGATTGTTTATATTGTTATATTGAAAATTGTCCTGCGATAACTAACAATGTGACAGCTTTTGGCCACCCGTTTCTACTTAAAATTGTCTTGTGAATAACTAAACAATACGACAGCTTTTTGGCCACCCGTTTCTACTTTCGCCTTTGATTCCTAAGAAATGTGTAACAAATTCAACGGATATATTAAATGCGGTGGGCCTGCTATGTAGGCAAACCGCGAATGAAACCAAGGGTAGCTGCTTCATCTTGTTCTTTTTAGAATGGTATGATGTTTATATGACCTAGCCATCTATTGTCTTAGTTCTTGGCTATGTGCAGGGACGTTGGCAAGTAGTGGTGCGGGGGTATAGGAATTGTTTGTATTGGAACAGAGTAGGCCTATTTGTGTGACGTTTGTTTTTAAACTAAAGCCAAATAAACTGGTTAATGCGCGCAACATTTGGTTTTTGTTTGTGCCGCTTTCTCTTCTCCTTCCACAAGAGCAAGCTCTTTCTTCAATTGATCCCCAATTGAGCTTTTTATTTGTTTTTCATTTTGATTTCTTACTACGATCTAACGGATCGGATAGTTACATGCACAACGCCACACAGCACACATCCAGACCAAAGCATCATGGAGAAAGCATGTCTTCCGTCTCGTTACCGTTTGATGCTATTATTAAATAGCCTACCAAAGAAATGGTCCAAGTGAAATGGTCCTATTTTTTTCTCTACACTCTGACATTAAATTGATTGATAGGTTGAACAGAACAGGCACATAAGCACACGCATAAAAAACACACATCGGACACAACAGGACGGGTCACTGTGAGCTGTTTTGTGTGCCCGAACAATTGAAGGCCGCGTGCTTAGCCTATCATAAACAAAGCGAGGCTTAACCTGGCCAAATCAGGGGAACGCGCAGCACATGGCTAATTTGAATAATGATATAGATAATTCTATGAGAATAATCAATTAGGAGATGTTCTGGTAAATGTAACCTGATGTCTTCTCTGTTTAAATGATTTTTTACTTTACTGAATTGGATTTTTGTTTGTTTAACACAGACGACTATTCAAAAATTATATGTTCTGCTTATTTTGTCTCAGAAAATGCGGAGTTTGAAAACCGAAACTTAAACTGTCGCCAAGGGCTGGCTGACTTGAGTTGGAGCATGCCAATAGCCTAAATTAATAAATATTGTTACGAAATAGAAGTAGGCCTAATGTGTACGTTGTGTTGTGTGATTTTCCCTCAGTAAGCCTACAGTAGACCTAGATTCTGCGCTCTGAACGCCACTTGAACTGTTCTGTAATAGACCTAGGCATACAACTATCGCCGATCACATGACACACCCACCCGGCTTCTTCTTTTTCTTATTTTTTCTAATTTTTTGGATATGATTTTTTCGAGCAAACGCGAAAATCGTTTTTTTTCGGGTTTGCGGCCGGGGGGAATACTCGTATTCTGATTGGCCGTGCATTAACTCCTGATATTGGCCTATGGCACACTACCTGAAAGTAGTTCCAGTCCAGTGTTTAGATTCTCTGCTCCAAGCCCGAGTCTATCCCACACGTCCTGCGCGATTTATTTTCACCACTCCCAACTATACGCGCCCCATGCTAAAGCACGGAACTGAATGACGTTTTTATTTTTTTATTTTATCATTTGTTTTATTGGGCCTAATCTGAGGAGAAATCCATGTCCACGCGATTACTACACGGTTCTCTCTCTTTAATGCCGTGGGGACGCTCCGTTCACTTCATGGGTAGTCCAGTGAACTTGTCATCCCGCAGCGTCTTCCGCGTTGCTAAGCGACGACACCCGTCTTTTGCGGACAAATTATTTCCTCTGCCTGATCAACACTACGAATGGCCAAAAAGACTTGTTATGCCCCCCCCCTTATTCATAAATAACTAATATGCAGAATTATTATTATTATTATTAATTATTTATTATTATTATTATTAAATTATTATTATTATTATTATTATTTATCATTCAACTTGAATCATTCTAACTTAGAACATGTATTTTTACAGTAAACGTGGGTGGAAGGGATGGTAAAAGTGGTAGGGATGCGTAGGTCGGGCCCCCGGAAAGTGAGCGTCGCGCGCTGGGTTCTCTTGACAAAAAGCCAAAGGGTTTTTTCCAATTGGGGTTTTTGGGGATTAATTGCAGAAAAATTTGCATCTTTGAAGCACCTCCTCCAAAGGCTGAAAATAAAATATAAAAATAACCTTGCTCCAAAAGAAACGAATATGTAAACCAATGCATTCTGAATGGGAGTGTCTCTAAGACAATTAACGTGCCTCCACAAAACGAGATACGAAGAGAGAGAGAGCGAGACAGAGAGAGCCTTCAGAAAGGGTGTTGCGCAGATAGTACAGTGCGCCCTAGTTATGTTTATGCCAAAACCACAACAAATGCTATACATGTTTCTTCCGCCCATCTAAATGAATGGAGGAATAGCACACAACAGGGGTCGATACGTTTCTCCCCAGCATTTGGGGGAAATGGTTTACGTAAATTGCAAATATATAAATTAGGACAGATTCAACCATTAAACGGTGTTTCTAATAACATTCTGGCGAGAAATATACTTTTTACTTGCATAATTCTTCAGTCAGTGAATGAGTCTGATCTTTAGTTGATAGTTAGTTTTATGGTCTCCCTAGCATGTTTCAACGACGTCAGGTTGCTTAGGGACGCGACGATTCTAGTTGTGGGCCAGGAAGTGGATTTTCAATGGTCCAGATACAGATCTTGTTATAACGATAATTGAATAAAAGTTATGGTCTACTTATAGATAGAATATTACAACGAAATAATTGTATATATATAATATATTTTAATATTTAATTAATTAAATACAAAAACGGCTTTAAAAATGTGACATGCCTTTGGCCTTTTCTTTTCAATGGGCCTGCGTCAACGTCACGTCACTTTCGGCAAACCACGTTGGTTAAAGGCGGTGTCACGGTTAAAATTGTAACCGGGGGCGAAAATTGTACCGGCCTACGTCATCGTTTGTTTACATCCTGACAACCTCTGCCCGGCAAACAGACGACGCGATGCAGAAAACATGTTTCCAAACGACGAAATAACATAATACAGATAGCGGATCGCTATCTGTATTATGATAGATAGCGATAACAATTGTTTTTACTTTATATTTGTATTGTATTTTAATTGTTTTAATCGAAACAATAAAAAAAATTGCCCGCGAAACGGGCGATCGCGTCAAATGACAAATGTCATCTGACGCGGGCAAAGCATACGTCATTTCACGCGATCGCCCGTTTCGCTTTTTATTGTTTCGATTAAACAATTAAATACAATACAAATATAAAGTAAAAAACAATTGTTATCGCTATCTATCATAATACAGATAGCGATCCGCTATCTGTATTTATGTTATTTTCGTCGTTTGGAAACATGTTTGTCAGGAATGTAAACAAACGATGACGTAGGCCTGGTACAAATTTTCGCCCCCGGTACAATTTTTAACGTGACACCGCCTTTAAACCCAACGTGGTTTGCCGAGAGTTGAACGTGACGTTGACGCAGGCCCCCATTGAAAAAGAGAAAGGCCAAAGGCATGTCACATGTTTAAAGCCCGTTTTTGTATTTAATTTAAATTAAATATTAAAATTATTTATTATCTATAATACAATTATTTCGTTGTGTAATATTCTATCTTATAAATAGACCATCACTTTTATTCAATTATCGGTATAACAAGATCTGTATCTGACCATTGAAAATCCACTTCCTGGCCCACAACTAGATCGTCGTGTCCCCAGCAACCTGACGTCGTTGAAACATGCTAGGGAGACCATAAAACTAACTATCAAACTAAAGATCAGACACATTCACTGACTGAAGATTATGCAAGTTAAAAGTAATATTTCTCCGCTAGAAATGTTATTAGAAACACGTTTGATGGTGAATCTGTCCTCATCATATATATATATATATATATAATATTATATATATATATATATATATATATATATATATATATATATATTATATATATATATTATATATATATATATATTATATATATATGTTGGCAATATACGTAACCATTTCCCCCAAATGCTGGAGAAACGTATCGACCCCTCTTGTTGGTGCTATTCCTCCATTTCATTTTAGATGGGCGGAAGAAACGTGTTTAGTCGCATTTGTGGTTTTTGGCATAAACATAACTAGGGCGCACTGTACTATCTGCGCACACCCTTTCCGAAGGCTTCTCTCTCTCGCTCTCTCTCCTCTTTGTCCCTTCCCTCTCTCTTTTTTCTCTCTTCTTTCGTATCGTTTTGTGTGGAGCACGTTAATTGTCTGAGAACACTTCCCATTCAGAATGCATTTGGTTTAAATTTCGTTCTTTGGAGCATGGTTTATTTTTATTTATTTTCAGCTTTTGAGGAGGTGCCTTCAAAGATGCAAATTTTTCTGCAATAATCCAAAACCCAATGGAAAAACCCGTTGGCTTTTTGTCAAGAGAACCCAGGGCGACGCTTACTTCCGGGTTGGCCGCCCTACGTCATCCCTCCACCACTCTACTGGAAAAACACATGTTCAAGTTGAATGATAATAATAATAATAATAATAATAATAATAATAATAATAATAATAATAATAATTATAATTATAATAATAATAAATAATTCTGCCATAGTATTTATTTAAGGGGGGGGGGGGGGCATACAAGTCTTTTGGCCATTCGTAGTGTTGATCAGCAGAGAAAATAATTTGTCCGCAAAGACGGTGTCGTCGCTTAACGGAAGACGCTGGGGTTGACAAGCCACCGGACTACCCATGCAAGTGAAAGGAGCGTCCCACGGCATTAAGAAGAACCGTGTAATACGCGTGGCATAGATTTCTCCTCAGATTAGGCCAATAAACAAATGATAAAAAAAAAAAAAAAAGGGTCCGGCCCGAGGATAGTGGTGGTAAATAACGGGTGGGGCTCGGGCTCGGGCAGAGAATCTAAACGCTGACTGGAACTACTTAGCAGGTGTCCATAGGCCAATATCAGGAGTTAATGCACGCCAATCAGAATACGCGAGTATTCCCCCTGGCCGCAAACCGAAAAAAAAACGATTTTCAGTTTTGCCGAGAAAATCATATCAAAAAATTAAAAAAAGAAAAAAAGAAGCCGGGGTGGGTGTTCATGTGATCGGCCGATAGTGTAGGTCTATTACAGAACAGTTAGTGGCGTTCAGAGCGCAGAATCTAGGTCTACTGTAGGCTACTGAGGAAAAGCACACAACACAACGTGCCTACACATTAGGCCTAGGCCTACTTCTATTTAGTAACAATATTTATTAATTTAGGCTATTTGGCTGCTCCAACCCAAGTCAGCCCAGCCTGGCGACTGTTAAGTTTCGGTTTTCAACTCCGACAAAATAAGCAGAACATTAATTTTTGAATAGTGTCTGTGTTAACAAACAAATCAATTCAGTAAAGTAAAAAATCATTAACAGAGAAAGACATCAGGTTACTTTAACCAGAACATTCTCCTAACTTTAATTCTCAATATAATTATTATTCTCATGGAATTTATTATATCATTATTCAAATTAGCCATGTGCTGCGCGTTCCCCTGATTGGCCAGGTAAACCTCGCTTTGTTTATGATAAGCCACGGCCCTCAATTGATCGGGGACACAAACAGCTCACAGTGACCCGTCCTGTTTTGTCGATTGTGTTTTTTATGCGTGGCTTATGTGTCCTGTTCTGTTCAACCTATCAATCAATTTAATGTCAGAGTGTTAGAGGAAAAAATAGGACAATTTCACTTGACCATTTCTTTGTAGGCTATTTAATAATAGGCTAGTCTTATCAAACGGAGACATGCTTTCCATGATGCCTTTGTCTGGATGTGTGTGTGTGTGTGTGTGTGTGTTGTGTGTGTGTGTGTGTGTGTGTGTTTGCGTGCGCGTGTGCGTGCGTGCGCGCGCGTGTGTGTGTGTGTGTGTGTGTGTGTGTGTGTGTGTGTGTGTGTGTGTGTGTGTGTGTGCGTGTAACTATCCGATCCGTAGATCGTAGTAGGAAATCAAATGAAACAAATAAAAGTTCATTGGGATCAATTCAAGAACTTGAGCTCTTGTGGACGGAGAGAGAAAGCGGCACAAACAAAAACAAAGGTGCGCGCATTAACCAGTTATTATGTCCCCTTGGCTTTAGTGAAAACAACCGTCACACAAAATACTTCTGTTTTCCAATACAACAGTCCAATACCCCCCGCACCCCTACTTCCAACGTCCCTGCATAGCCAAGAACCAGATAATAGATGGTAGGTACAATAAAGATCAAGCCTTAGCCTTACCATTCTAAAAAGGAACAGATGAAAGCAGCTACCCTTGTTTTCCTTCGCGGTTTGCCTACAGAGCAGCCCACCTGCATTTAATATATCCGTGAATTGTTACAATTTCTCAGAATCAAAGGCGAAAGTAGAAACGGGTGGCCAAAAGCTGTCGTATTGTTAGTTATCACAGACAATTTTAAGTAGAAACGGGTGGCCAAAAGCTGTCACATTGTTAGTTATCGCAGACAATTTCAATATAACAATCAATGTTCTGTACGGAGCTCCTTCAGGGACGTTAGGGAGAACGCTGCAGGACAGAACCTTAGTTTGGAAGTCGTGCTCAGTGACACGACAAATACTTCCAATTGAGATAGGCCTACATGAGCTTGAAAATTGTGCTTCTTGAAACGAAAATTTTGAAAATACGTGTCGCTGATCACGAAAAATAGATTAAATAGCGTGACAGTGTGACGAATTTTCGTGAGACCGGGTTGATATACTGTATATATATATATATCGGTTTGTGTGTGTGTGTGTGTGTGTGTGTGTATACATATGCACACCTATATATACATATATATAGGTGTGCATATTTTAATAGACAAATGTCTATCAATTGTTGCCTTAGTCGAATAAAAAAAGGGTTTTCATTTGCATAATGAAATGAATGTACAGGTTGCTTTTGCTCAATTGACACGATGATATTTGAAAGGTGTCAACGAACGCCGAGGGCTGCAGTGCGAAAAATGAAAGAAGCGCAGCGTATAAAACGGAATGTTTTTTTTAAGGATACAGGTTCATGATTGGAACCTCTTTGACAGTTACATAATGTGTGGTTTTAAGGCATCTTTTCCGCTATACTTAAAAAACTGCCAATGCCTTGTTGTTGAGTGGGCCGTTCTCGATGTCACCGTCACTTTAACTGCTTTTTATAGCTGCTGCACCTGTGCAGTCCTAAGTAGGCTACCAAAGATGGGAAAAAAAAGTTAAAAACTGTGGCAACTTTAATTGCAATAAAATAGTGTTACAGCTAAAAAGAAGGGGAAAAATTGACAATCTTTGGGTTTGGAGGACACATTTTTAACTTGGGCCTATTTAACTAAGCCAGACAGTATATTGAAGACTAAGTGAAAAAAAAACAAAAAAACATTTGAAGTATGAAATGACACATCCTTGAATAAAAAACATGAAACCAGCTCAACTGAGGAAGGACAAAACATGGAGAAGGACATTGTAAAGCCTAAAGCCTACTTTGACTAATATATTTGAAGCGCAACTCAAACAAGAACCAGAATCTGTGTCTTAATGGAGCACAGCACGCGGAGCCCAAATGTAGTGGGGCAGTATCTTTCCTTCCATAGCTTCAAAAAGTGCTCAACTCAATTTTGGACGTGAAATTTGAAAAAAGTTTTTGTGTCCGTCCTAACAGGGCTGTAAGCGTTGGGCTCAAGGGGACCGGGGAATGTGTGTGTTTGTCTTGTCTGTAAGAGGGGAGCGAGGACGGTGCCGAACCCTGCAGACAAACCCAGTAGCTGTAAAAGTAATAGCCTGTGCTTTCGCCGTGATAAGTCAGACTACGCCTCCAGACGCTGATCCCCTGCCAGTGACGGCCATTTTTCGATGCTGACGTGGAACTCCCAACACTGCCGGCCGTGTGAGCTTGACAGGTGAAGCCGTTTCACGCCATCCTGCGCACAGCCATTTCCTTTTTTTTTTGTCTTTTAACTAATTGATTGTCATGCATGTGTTGTTTTTTGAGGGGGGGGGGGGGGGGTGTATACAGTATATTTCAAATTGAAAGTAGATGCATTTTTTTCATTTCGGTTGTTTCAACATAATTTAAACAATCTAACATGTATATTGATGTGTTTTCAGATGTTGATTAAAATGAATACATTATAGCACTTAACGTATGCACTTATGTACGCTATAAGCCCTGGCACTTAACAAAATTACTTAGAATTGTGCAGATTCTTATCCTACCTTTCTTTGTTGTAATGGGTTAACCTAGCAATTGTAGGTGCTTGCACTTGTTTCTATGAACATCTTATGTACCAAAGATGATGTATATTTTAATTTGAAAGGAGCTGTATTTTTTTATTTTGGTTCTTTCAGATAACATAATTCAAACAATACAATGTGCATATTAATGTGTTTTCAGATGTGGATTAAAATATGAATACATTATGGCACTTAATGTATGCACTTATTATATTTTGTACATCCTGGCACTTAGCATTGGGTATATCTTATCCTACCTTTCTTTGTTGTAATGGGTTAACCTAGCAATTGTAAGTGCTTGCAGTTGTTTCTATGAACATTGTTATTGTACCGACAGCTATATACTGTACTTGTTGCTCTTTCTTCTGACAAATGTACTTATTGTAAGTCACTTTGGAGAAAAGCGTCTGCTAAATGCCCTATATTTAAAAAACATTAATGTACATTTGTGCCTCGAGATGGATTATCTCATTCGGCAACCTCAAATAAGAAAAATCACAAGAGTGTGATTTTGCAAACAAATGACTTCAATCTCTCCAAATGAGAGATGGCAGCGACTGACTCCACACTCGCATACAGAAAGTTCAAATTGATCAAAAGCACTGGCAGAATAGGCTAGTTCAGTCCTCTGCACCCATGTGTGTAACTTGTCATCCTTTAAAATGGCCGAGTAATTTCCTAAGTTCCAGATATAATTATGCCGGAGGAGAGGAGACTCTTAAGAGTTGTTAAAATGTCAAGCTGTATTCCAGCAACTCAGATTTCCGTTAATTAAGTTGTCTCACCTAATGATGGACCTTCTGGCAGGGAAAAAAAAACCTGTCCCGCTCCCGGCTCTCGGCCTTAGAGGAAGTATGAAGCTCCGCCGTAGTGGAGTTTTATCAGGATCATAGAGGCATCCTGAAAGCGTATCAGGGTTTCCCTACAATCCCACTGCTCATCTTGAGGTGTTTGGATGTGCTCACCATGTTTCTCTTATTTTTAGACAGACATTTAGATATAGCAACGATTAAACGTATTGCTCCACTTGTGTGGACGGGAAAAAGTCTCTGGTAAAAGGGTCATTGAATTTCTTTTAACCAAATAATACACCCTTGATCAGGCCCTGCAAGTTCAAGTACAGAGCAGTAGTTATTCAGAAGTTAACTGTGTAACTGAAAGGCAGAATTGCTTTGCATTACAATCAGGGACAAACAAAGACCTTGCAGAAACCTGACCATGACAAAATAAAACACTCTGTGGTTAAAGCTGTAATATGCAAATTTTCAACTAGCTCGTAGTGTAAAAAAGCATGGCATAGCCTATCTGTAATCAATGATGATTCAAAGTGATTTAAATAATGATCCTACAAATCTCAAAATGTTGTGTTACCCCCATCTTTAGAATTGTTTTATTTCACATGATCACTGCAAGTGGTCTTAATGGTTCTCTCAACAGTGTAGTATCGGGAGTGTCTACATAATCAGTGTTTTGTAATGATCTGCATCAAAATGAGATTTGCTTTGAATTAGAATTAGCTTGCTAAAGCTAAGACCGGGGCATGCACATGGTGGCTGCCGACTGACCATTTTCCCACCTGTAAACACCAGATTGCAACAAAGCATGAGACTAATTGCTTTTTACCTCAACCATTATCTTTTAAGTACAGATCCAGATTGTGTCCCTGTTAAGCTTGCATCCAATACTCTGCTCCGGTGCTGTTAACCCTTAAAGAATAAGGCAGCCGACTAGTCACAACTCCATCTCCCTGCAAGAGAACAGCATTAATATTTAACCCCAACAAGTCAGCAGAGTATCCCCTCACTACTCTGCATTTCATGTTGTTGTTTTTTTCTCAACATTTGATCTTATGCACAAGGCACATTGAATTGGAAATGGAATGATTGACATTGATGGATGATTGCGTATAAAGATCGCTACATGGTAGACTTGGTGTGTTTGTGTGTGTGTGTGTGTGTGTGTGTGTGTGTGTGTGTGTGTGTGTGTGTGTGTGTGTGTGTGTGTGTGTGTGTGTGTGTGTGTGTGTGTGTGTTTGTGTGTGTTTTAAGCACCTATAGGACTTAATCGGGGATCCAGCAGTCCTACTATGTTAAAGCAGAACTTATGGGGGGAGATGGCACAAAACCTTTGTGGAGTTCCGCTGGCTTGCTGTTTTTTTTTTTTATATTATATCGTAGAGAAGTAATTTGCCCAGGTCGATGAAGCTTTCAGAAAGGAACTTTTTGAAACGGTTTACTACTGGTGGCCGAGTTTTTCAAATACCTTGACTGTTCACTCGGCTTGTCTGCCGTCTGATTTGGATATTAATCTTAAATCTGATTTGTGACAACAGGATGGACCAGTGTGTATGTTTGTGTGATATTAATGTAGAATAGAATAGTGTGTGTTTGTATGTGAGTGTATTTCAGACCCTTTCATAATCAATCAATGTTTGTGTCTGCGTGACCAGTTCTTGTTGGCCTTGGACCAGCAACATATAGCTGTTCATTACTAAGGGAACATGTCAACGATTATTTCCATCCATTTGTATTGATCAATACTATTCTCTTTAATCTCCTTTGCTGTGCCGGATATAATAAATGCTATTATTGATTTCTATATCCTGTGGACACGAGCCATTAAATCCTGTCCTATAGTTGAAAAAGCTCTGGGCTATACTGCTTGCCATATATTTTCAGATTGTCTTACAAAGTTGTAGTTTATCTTTCAAAACAATATTTAGACGGCCATCACTTTTATTGGCTGGTTCTACATTTGCACTGTGTTGCACCATAAATGTGAATAGTATGGAAATTTGAGGGAAGAAAATGAAACCATTTCGTCCATATGCTACAGCAACAACTAAGTCCTGACGAGCGTACAATATGTAGTCTTCTGCAGGTTAACATTAATCCTTGATGGAAGGTGCTATTTTTCTCGTTCGAGTACAGGATTCATGTTTTTGCTGCTGTCTTGCCGGTTTGTTCCAACACATTTTAGAAATAAATGGAAAACCAACTGTTCCGTTAGAGCAGCTCAATAGCCAATAAAGTTTGTGTTGAATAATGTAAAGTGCTAACCCGTCCCTCGTGGTAGAACCCCACTGACGTGAAGTGGTTCAGCATCACTCAGTGCCAACAGGAACCACCCGTGAGTAGAAAACATCAGGTCCGGGTATAATCTAAATCTCATCAATAACACAGGAGGCAGAGCAGGCACCTTGCCTAAAAGCCAATCGTTGCTGCCAGCCAACACACCTCACTAGCTCACCCAGAATAATGACCAATATGGCCGCGCACTGCAAAGCGCACTTCTTTTTTTCCCCCACCTGGTTTCTGGGTCAGGTGCAAAGAGCGATGAGGTGCAGGGGTAATGGATGGACTCTTCACAGCCAGAGTGGAAGAGAGCAGGGAGGTGTAGGGAGGAAGCTGGGGGAGTTTACTGGAATCCCATTGCCCATTAGGGCTGAGGGGAGGGGTGGGGGGGGGGGCTGGCTGGTGTTTGCCAAAGTATGTCAAGAGTCAATTCAGTATCGTTTCACATCCAACGAGGAATGACAGCAGCTTTTAGTTTTGAACATCCCTTTCAGTGTTGGGATGTGCTTGTCTCGCACCTCCCCCCCCCTCCCCATCTCCCCTCCTCCCACATGCACTCATTCTTCCTCGCCAAGTCAATGTGCTGCACTATGCTGATTGATTTGGATGCACTCTCTTAATAGCACGAGGGTCTTTAAAAGAGCCAGTATGGATAATTGTAACAGAAACATCGACGGCGCACAGTGTATCGTTATATTGGTATTATAGGGTGTAACACAGTTCCAGAAGAACCTCAGGGGTTTTGTCCCTATTACAGTCGAGACGATAATAGTACCTGCTCTTTTCATGCTCCGTGTCATCTGTTTTTCTTGAAAGTCATGTGGCTAGCGTGGTGCTCCTCCTCCAGAGACATGTTTTATGAACTTAATTTCCTCTAAAAGGGACAAAATTGAGTTTATATTTTCCTGCATCTGTGCATCTAATACATTAGCTTGGGATGTTTTTAGGTCAATCAAACCCCTTGCCTCTCAGGAGATGACAAGATGAATCTGTCTTGCTTGACTGGGCTTTTGAATAAGATTGCGTGGGGGGGACTCGAGAGGGAAAAGGCCCTCTAGTAACTGATTTAAGTCAACTCTTGAAGTTGTTAAGATGGAAAATATCAGGCTTGATATTTTTCATGCAGATAGTGTACTCTGGGTTAATTGTCTTAAAGGGAAAACAAGGAAAATAGACAGTTACATTGATTTCTGTCTCTTTCAAAATTCATGGTGGCATGTTTGTTACATTTTCACAGAGGCATACAAATCCATGGTCTAATGGTCACTTATTAAGTCTCTCTGTGGATGAATTGGATGGGACCAATGAGAACCCTTACAAGAGCTTGTGATTATGTCTAGTTACTGCATTTGCTCCTCAAAATGTTGGGCAAAACCTACTTGCTCCAACCCACTTTCTCATCACTCAATGTAGAAGAACACACAGCAGTAATACGCAGTTGTTTGGCGACTGCAATGCAAGGCTGAATAAAGACTCCAGTAGCATTAAGTCTATAAGGGCAAACAATTTATGCTTTAGAGATGTGGGCGTGGAGAAGAGTGCAGGCAAAGCATGGTAGTTGGGAAATCAGTTTAGTATAGCAATTCATATTTTAGTCAAAGAGACTTTGCCCACAACAGGAAAAACCGAGCACACAACATAGCCACAATAACTTTGTAACTTGTAAGTTGATCTGTCCCATGTAATCCGATTAACTGCCTCAAAAGTGGCTGCTCTAAACAATGACAGACAAAACACATCTCAGCTTTTGCTGTTGAAAATTCTGCCTCTATTTCAGTCACACTTTGGAAAATATTAATGAAAGATAATTAAATACAATACCAACTCTGACAAACAAAAATAATGTTACATTTCTTCTTGAAAAGTAAAGCTTTTGTTAATGAAAGATTGAGCACCCAAAGATATGCAAAGACATGTATGATCCACTTATTATGGAGCACTTCACTCTGGGGGGCAATCTTGGGATTCCCTATTAGGGACAAACACGTTAAGTGAACACATGAATGATAAGACTTTAAAAAGGTCCAGGCAGCCTTCTCATAAAATGGACCCTTTTTTCCTGGCCATCATCGCCATCTGTCAACCGAGATGGATGCCCACTTGGCCGTTGTTCAATGTAGCATGAATACAAATAAAAAAATGTCCACCAGCCTTTTAAATCAATAGATGTGTCCCGTTAATTGTATTCGCTGTTCCAACTCAATGGGCTGGGGTCAATTAATATAGAACATAGCTTTATGCTATTCAGCCTTTAAATTGCTGCGCAGGCTATATTGAGGGTATGGGTGGATTTCATTTTTCATTCCAATTCAGTGTTCTCGCCTTAAGGGACCAGTGAACATTGGGAATACATTACAACAACAACCACAAAACATTAAACCAAAAACATATTCGGGGCTTTGGTTTTTTCCCATTCTGAGTGAACTCAGAAAAATCACAAAGCCTAATAGTTATTTCAGGCTACATTTTGCTGAGAAGTTACTAACTAATAAATTGCATATTTTATCTAATAAAATAAAAAAAACTCTGATTTGGAATTACTATGTTCTCTGCTAAAGAGATAGTTTAATTATATATTGAAGATTTAATTCACGTGTGTGAAAATCATGGTCTTTATGTCCCAAACATCAGAAGGAGGAAGGTGCCCGGAGGGTTCAGGTAACCATTCATCATCCCGCGATAGATATCGCCACCTCTGTGGCTAGTTAAAATGTCCTGCTGAGCCCACAGATCCTGCATAGTCGTAACACATTTATCCCACCAAGTTGCAGTGTTATGAATTGCAGGTTTATAACTTAATCAATCACAGCCTTGTTGGCTGCCTCGTCGGGAAGCTTGTTTTCTCCTGAAACAAAAAAAATAATGAATTAATTCAGCCGCCTGAGCACAGCTGTATCATGACCTGTAAGCTCATGATACATACAAGGCAGTCTATTGTTTTGTTTTTTTCAAACTGGATAGATAGTGTCCTGGTAACGGGTGTGTCAACTGCACAAATGTACCGGCCATGAGGTGGCTCATAACTATCAAACAGTGAGGTATTGGAAGATATTCCTGTACAAACTACATGCAACAAAAAGGTTCTGCCCTTGAAGGCTTGAAACTGTTGGTGAGAGCCTCAAGGTTTAAGAGACCTATGTCCTTGCTCTACAATGGAAGTTTGGAGATTGAGTTTGAAACCGTCAGAGACTTTTTCAGTGCTGAAGGTAAATGCTCATTGAGGTGTGAAATTATGAGTCACCATTCTAAAGGGTCCATCACATAACTCGTAACTGTCTGAACTCTCACTCATTCAGTTGAAAAGTCGAGGCCCACAGGTTCATTTACATCACAATGTACATTATTGATTTCGACAGAGCTCTTGTGTAAAACGCTTTTAACTGATGTGCCCTCTGGGTTGCTGATAGCTGGGGCAATGAACCATAACAAAGAAAATTAATCTTGGCGGAGTGGAAAATATGGCAATCATATTTTGTAAGCGAAATGCCTTTATTCGTTCACAATTCAACCTTAAATAATTGTGTGTTTTAGAAAAATCCTCAGTAATGCAATTAATGCACATATACTGTATGTTGAATTACTGCCAACATAATGAAATGGTTCGAATAAACGTCAACTTCTTTTGGAAACAGATTGCCGTATTGGTATAAATCATTTTAATGTCATATTTCCAATCCACTGGATTATATGAGGAGTAAAAGTAAAGGAAAAAGTAACCTTACAGATCATCATGTCCACATCAACATAAGGGGTGAAATAGTGTTATTCAGTTATTTTATGTTCCAAATGTTGCAAAACTTGCATACCTGTAAAACGTCTCCTTTCTTACACCATACAATAATGCTAGGCGCCACTGGCACCATGCCAAGGCACTTCTATTTCTTAGTAAGAGCTGGCCATGATTTTTTGTTTGTCTCCAGATGGATGTTAACCCTACAGCGATCACTGTAATTGCTATCGGAGTACAATATTGGGCTACATCCAGAGAGAAACTTTATTTTGTCACTTCACCAACTTTTTTGATCACGTTTCTTTTTTTTCTTGGTTTTTGTTCCATCTTCAAATTAAGTCTGGTTGCTGTTATTGACACCAAAACAGAGCTATAGCGGGTAACAGGGAGGTCCAAACTGAACAGAAAAAGAGCTTCTGGAAGCGATCATGGTTTTATTCATGGACATAAGAAACCTTTATCTATCCTTGTTATGGGTCCCCATATAAAACGCAGACACTCATTTGCATTTGGTTTGGCAGGTTTTCATGAAAACAAGTAGATGCCCCCCCCCACCCCCCGATATAGAGTCTTTCCCCCAGGGTTCCTTGTTCCCACTTCTTCAACAGCACCCCATTACGCGGCTTGTATTCCATTTTCCAAGGAAGTCAGAGACTTATTTGAGCGTTTCTGGATAACTACTGCTATCTGTCTTGTGCTAACTATCTGTCTAACTGTTTGGGTAGCACACTGTAATAATGGTAATAAGGGGGCGTGTCTTACAGATTAGCTGTACAGTCTCATTGCTGTGACTGAGCACTGTCTTTTAATCATTTCAGAAATCAATAAATTACTGCATCTCTTACTTCTAAATCTAGTCGAATAACATGCTTATACGCATCCTGATTATTTAGCTAGTCAATTTAATTAATCCAGATAGTGGTTGCATACCTATTGGAATATTTTTATTTAATTATCATGACAAGGGACAGTTGTATGAATGAATGAATGAAAGACAGTGACATAATGTGAGGCTACACTTTCTCTTGGCTACTCAGCCTTATATCGATAGCAAAGTCGATTTTGCATTGTTTTAACAGTAATCTGTAAATTTTTTAACAGTAATTTTTCCTTTGTTATTTTGATGGTGGGATGTTTAGAAACAAGCCACGATGAAAAATTCTCAGAAGATACAATGAAATAGCTGGATTACATTTTTTGAAACTTCTTATCCACAACCATCTTTGGTTTCTATTTCTTTTTGCAACACCTAATTTACCCCAGATGAAAAAAGTGAAACCTCAGGTAAAACAAAAACCTATTGTAGGCCTATCTGGCTACGCTCACAATTTCTTGCTACCTGTATCTTATCCACAGATCAATCGTCCTCAAATCTTTGTCTTACACTACCGTAGGCCTTTTTTGCTAACTCACATTTAAATCATCTAAACAAAAGACTTGGTGTCTTGCATACAGCCTAATAAACTGTTAAAAAAAACGTACCGGCCACCACGATATTTAGGTCACAGAAAGGACAGATTGCTCAGTGTGTGCAGTCTGCGCAGTGGGCCCTTTGATGAATGAAAGTCAACTGAATAGTGGCAGACCGCCAGAATGAATAGGAGTGCAAATACCATTAGAGTTAGTAGAAGCGGGGCATGCCCAGTCCAATAAATAAACCTAGAAATGTAATCTTTCAGGTAGCTTTTACTTAAGGATTATACTCGATGAAAGAAAATAAAGAAAAGGAGAAAGAGAAATACAAAAAGAGGTCGGCAACAGAGAAGAAAAGATGGACAAAGGAGGGTAAAATACAAGGCATTTGACATTTAGAGGAGAAATAACGTTTCACAATCTTATTCTATAGAATATAACGTAATATATGAAATAAGAAAGAGGGAAATATTATAAAGTTTGTTTCAGTATATGTATGTAGAAGCCCTGAGAAACAACCTAGAAAGGGACTTTTGAGACCGACTTGAAAGAATATGAAGTTTATCTTATCTGAATGACTTCTTACATCATCTGGACGACTTGGAAAATATATCCACTGTTATGAACAGTGGATAAACTTGGTAACAGTTCTCCTCAGGAAATTGTCATGGCACTGCTGCAATATGCAATAACAATGAGCGAATATGCACACTTTTCTTTAATAACTGTATGAAGATAGGGAAGATCTTTATTTGGATAGGACTGTAGTCTATGCAAATGCTAAGATAAATATAATATGGCGGGAGCTATTTCGAAATGTATGTGAGAAATCAATATAATACCTGTATTTATATTAACAGCAAGCTACATTTATTTCATGAACATCCCGATAATCTAATTGTATAATTGGGATAGTGTATAGCTAGGGATGTCAGCGGACAGCCAAAATTATACTGTCACCAAGCTCTGTAATATTCCTGTAGTCTATCGGTAGGTATTGCATCTGAGCAAGATGCCTATTCCTTACCTGCTACTTTATAGGCCTTTATTACAGAGGCGATATTGTAGGGAGAAAGCAGGTGTAGCTCATTAAGTTGATTATGGGTCTGTAGGCATGCCCGTGCCCATGATTAACATCATGAGTTAGACCTGTGTCCGCCCCTACTATTACACCTCTGTGATAAAGAAACACTATCTTCATTCACTGTAAGACACTTAAAAGTGACCTACATTAAACAATTATGAGGATTTAATGAAACAACCGCTTAATATAATAAGGTGAACATTGTGTTAAAGTATAAATTATATGCTTATAATCTTGGATCCAGGGCATTCAGCCGATCTGCCCCCCACCTCTGGAACAACCTCCCACCTGACATCCGTAACTCTGACACTCTCTCCACTTTTAAGTCCTGTCTAAAAAGACATCTTTTTTAACTGACATATTCAATCTAATTCATTGTCTCCCACCCATTTCACCACACTTGTGTAAATTGTTTCAATGTATCTTGTTCTTGTGTTTTTTATGATTGTTGATTTTGTTTTTTAAACACTGCCCTGTAAGGTGACCTTGAGTGCTATGAAAGGCGCCCTCAAATAAAATAAATTATTATAATTATAATTGAAATTATATGTGGCTGATTTTTTTTGTTGTGTTCATCTCGTTCTGATGAGCAACAACTGAGCTATACTATGTGAAATCACTTAAATCAAACCAAAAGATCGGCCGCATAAGGTTCAACAAAGCTCTCATTTTAATGTTTACAACAGAACAACCGTTTTTTATTCAAAGCAAGAAAATTAAAAAGAGAGGAATGACCCAATAATCAAATGGTGTATCAGGAAGCCATTAGCGTTAACACCTGCACTACCTGATCCTCTGTGAGTAGTGATCGTTATACAGCATGAATGGTTACGAAGTGAAAGTGTAGGCCTATATATTTTATAAATCATGTGACCCAAATAATAAGTCATCCAGATGAATTAATATGCTTTATGGATGACTTAATTAAGTTGTACCCAGATGATATCAAGATGTACGAACCAGGCTGAGTCATACAAATTAGATTTTAAGTCATACATATGCAGTAGGCCTAAGTCAAACAACCAAGACAATATATCTGAAATACAATTCATGCTGCCTCTCAGGGGATTTGTAATAGGAATAAAGCTAGAACACAGCATAAATGGCATGCTTGGGTGTAGAAAAGCCCTATAGCCTTAATGCAGTTACCAAATAATAATAATAACTAGAAAATGCATTTCCTGCAGAAAATGCTGTTCTGTAGAAGTGCTGTAGGGCAAAGTGAGGTTGAAAATAGGTTTTAGTAAATCCACATAGTTTAAGACGTAAAGACATGTTAAATGGCTAGCGAAGGGATCTGAACAGAGTCTAAATGGAGTAAACAACACCATTTAAAAAAAATGAAAAGTAAAGAGTTTAACAAGTAGCTAATGTGATAAAGTTTGAATACATTTTAGATCAAATATAGAATGGTTGAGTGTGTGTGTTTAAAACCATTAATCATATACTTCTGCAATTGTTAATACACTACTACACAGCTGAATGGCACCTAACTATTATCTCTATTAACTATTAGCTAGTAACGTTATGTGGTCGTGTTTACTGAATATTAACACACAAGTTCAGTTAACTGGCTACCACTTTATTGCATGAATCCAGCATCCCCGTATCACTTGATCAACACTTCTTGTGCATCCGGCTAAACCCTCCCCCAACACATAGGTTCCTATCACGTTATTATTATAATGAACTAAAGTGCAATAATACCACATCTCCCCTTTCTAGAGAACAAAAGGTAGACTGCCTTTGTCTCGTCAGACCTTAGAGGATTATTCTGCCTCTTTGTTGAAAGGTCTGTCCCTATCTGAACCCTGTAAGGAAGAACAAAGTAAATAAAGGCAGATTGTTTTAACAAAATAAAATACTGTTAAATTCGAAATACTCCCCAGTGTACAAAGCTAGAACACGGACAGTACACATTAACACAGTTTTAACAAAAAAAATATTTACTGTTAAATTCGAAATACTCACCAGTGTACAAAGCTAGAACACAAACAGTACACAGTAACACAGTATTTCCTTCTTCTTTTTTTTTTAGATCACAGGTTAAGTCTACCAGGTGCAACTATAGCTCTCCCAGACCTGGTTCTGAGAGTGGGAGTGTCTGTAGGTGAAACATGCATTGTGACAACAGGTATCACAGGAGCCTGTTCAGGAGTTGTCTCTGGTATTTGCTGTGTTGGAAAACCTCTGTCTTTTGTAGGAGTATGTAGAAGTATCAGGTGACTGCGGTTGTGTCTCACCACCCCCTGGGGTAGATCCATCAAGTAGGACCTTAGAGTGGAATGGTTCTGAAGCACAGTTCCTGAAGTCTTTGTGTCAGTTACCCATACCCGTTCTCCAGCCGTCAGAGCACTGAGAGCTTTGACAAGGTGGCACCTGTTGTAGATTTCAGCATCTGACTTCCTCTTCTCTCTTTCCTCCCTAGCGAAAGCTACACCATCAGGCAGTGCAGGGTCTAGCTGAGTGGGAAGAATTGGCACTGTGGTGCGAAGACGCCTACCCATAAGGAGTTGAGCTGTATGACTGTATCCACTCTGAAGGGGCTCTATAGGCGAGTAGAGCCAGGTAGGGGTCTGCTGCCTTCTTCAGCAGATTTTTGACAGTCTGTACTACCCGTTCCGCTTCACCATTACTCTGCGGAAACCTTGGGCTGCTAGTGACGTGTCTGAATTCATACGAAGCTGCAAAGCCAGCAAAAGCTTGTCCAGAAAATTGTGGCCCGTTGTCAGACATCAGGACCTCTGGAATACTATGCATGGCAAAAATCGACTTGAGATGGACAACATACCTGGAGAAGTAATCAACCACAAGCAGGTAAGTTTTGCTCCCCAGGAGGAACAGGTCCACCCCCAACTTTTGCCATGGTCTTCCCGGGCATTCTGATGGCATGAGTGGCTCCTTGCGATTCTGTCGCTCTTGTATGCATGCTCTGCAGTTGAACACCATTTTGTTTATTTGCTGACTGAGACCAGGCCACCACACAGACTAACGAGCACGGCCTTTGCACTTCTCCACCCCCTGATGTCCTTCATGCAGTTTTGCTAACACGTCGTTGCAGCAGGTATAACGAGCCTTGTGTCTTTCAGCAATAAGCCGTCTTTCACTGTGAGTGTAGTTTGCTCTGGCCAGTAGTTTTTTCAGTACAGGTTCCTGTTTCGCATGTGCTGGCCATCCTTCTAAGCACAGGGTCATGACACTTGAGCACACACTGTCAAATTTCAGGTGCTCTTTCAGATTTTCCACATACATGGGGCTTACAGGTAGTCCTTCTATGAAAGCGTCTACATAAATGTTTGTGATCTCCATCAGCCCCTGTTCCTCTGTAGACATGCGTGATTTCACAGGTGAGGGTGAAAGTGTGTCTGCTGTCCAAAGTGATTTTCCTGGAACATGCACAATGGAGTTTGAATACCGCATCAGTCTCATCCTGAAACGCTGGATTCTCGGCGGCAACAGATCCAGTGCTTGTGCTCCAAGTAGGCTGAGAATGGGTTTATGGTCAGTCTCCATGCAGAACTGTTTCCCTATGAGGAAATCCCGGAACTGTTCACAGGCCCATGTGAGGCCAAGAGCCTCTTTTTGCCACTTGTGCATACTGTTGCTCAGTTGGAGTTAGCGAGCGCGATGCATAAGCCACAGGCCTCCATTCCCCCTCCCACTTTTGAAGAACGCCACCCAGCCCATATGACGTTGCATCGGCAGACACTTTGGTGTCTCTGTTCGGGTTGTACATAGTAAGGGCCGGAGAGTGATCTCTTCATCGATGTGAACGCTGTTGCCTGGTCCACGTCCCAGACCCAACAGTTTTTCTTAGAGAGGAGGTCACGGAGTGGTTTGTCTGTCTCTGCTAGCTGTGGAATGAACTTTCCCAGCTGATTGACCATGCCGAGAAAACTCCTCAACTCACTGACATTTGTGGGCGCTTTCATCTCCATGATGGCATCTGTTTTTCTTGGGTGAGGGCGGATGCCCACGGATGTGATGATGTGGCCCAAGAAGACTATCTCACTTGTGGAGAGTTCGCATTTGTCCACATTAAGGGTGATGCCTGCTTTCTCGAGTCCCTGTAGCATGCCATGGAGTCGAGCACCTGGTCGCGTCCCCACACCAGTAGGTCATCAATGTGGCAGACCACCCCTTCTAGCCCCTCAATGACCTCAGCCATCATGCGCTGGAAGTGTTCGGGTGCTGAGGCAATACCGAAGGGGAGGCGCTTAAAATGGAACCGCCCAAAGGGTGTAATGAATGTGGTGTACTTAGATGATTCCTTTGTCAGCGGAATCTGCCAAAACCCCATGGTGGCGTACTGTTTGCTGAAAAACTTCCCCCCCGCAAGCATTCCAAGGCTCTGGTCTATTTTTTTTTTTTTTTTGGTCTACTGACGGTAGAATGTACTTTTCGCAGCACACATACACGTTCAAGCCGGACAGATCCACACACAAGCGTACAGACTCCTTATCCTTCTTGGGCACGACCACCATGCCGGCACACCGCTCAGTCGACTCCTCGACACAGCTGATGACGCCCAGGCTTTCCATGGGCTGGAACTCTTCTTTGACTTTGCCAACAAACAGTATAGCAATTCTCCTAGGGGTTTTCACAGAAAACGGCACAGCAACGGGTTTAAGCTTGATGGCATATGATTGCTGTATCTCACCTAAGCCACTGCAGAGTTTGGGATAGCATGCCTTGATGTTCTCCATCTCTATGCTGTCCACACAAATGAGTAAACCAAGGGCCACAATGGCTGGCCTCCCGAGCAAGGGCGTTCTCAGGTTGTTGACCACATACACCTTCTCTGCTGTCTGTTTAGTTCCTCTCCTCAGCTGCAGTCTGACAAATCCCGACACATCTAGAGGGTTTTGTCCCCGACCATAGAGGAGTTCCTCTGCTTTCTGGAGAACAGGCTGCTGTGTGCTAGAAAAAATGTTGTCTGTGAAACGAAAGTGACATCCTCTCCGGAGTGAAGTTTGAAAGTGACATCTTTGTCCATTATGCCAATATCAACAGTCCATGGATCAGCATCAGATGAAACAGAAACGAGAAAGAGGCTCTCACTTTCCTCTTCCTCAATACCATGCACAGCTTTAACTGCAAGGCACACACACTGAGAGTGACCCATATTTCAACAGGAATGGCACTTGGCACTAATTGGCAGGACACTCATGCTTGGGGTGTGAAGTGCCTCCACATTAATAGCACTGAAAGCATTTTCTGGTCTTGCCCTGGCTGTTGAAAGGCATTGCACTGTTGTTTTTGGTTGAATTTAGGATTGTCTTTTTCTTCATGCCGTCTGTTTTGAAAAACTGTCCACAGATAAGACATCCATCTGCTTTACACCACTGGTATCACTCCTCAATGTGTTTTGCTGCTTTTTGACCGCCTCTGATTGCCTCGCCATATCAATGGCCTTTTCCAGGTCTAGATTTTTTCCCATCTGCATACGTTCTGAGAGCCGTTTATCTACTAGTCCTACCACAATCCTATCCCTGAGTAGCTCGTCCTGCAACGTTCCATAATTGCAGTGTTCGGCTAGGGCATACAGGGCAGTGACAAATGCATCTACAGTCTCATTCTCTTCTTGCTTGCGCATGTTGAATCGTACACGCTCATAAACAATGTTCTTTTTCACCACGAAGAATGACTGAAAGCCCTCCCGTACTGTAGTGTACCTGCGCAAGTCTTCGTCACTTAGCTTCAAGCCTCTTAACACGTCGTCGGCTTCATCTCCCATACATTAGATCAAAGTATTCACCTGGTTGTCATCTGAGCTTGCTGTTAAGTTGCTTGCTTGGTGGAACCTCTCAAATCTGCGTATCCACTTTGGCCACTCGTGTGTTTTGGAAAAATCAAAGGGCTCCGGTGGCTGGATGTTAAACATAGTGCCGTGTGTGCTAGCCATTGTGCTAGCTCCTTCCCCACTATGCTTGTCTCCACTTTCACTTATCTGCGACGCTCACCGGTCTCCTTTTAAATCTGCGTATCCACTTTGGCCACTCGTGTGTTTTGGAAAAATCAAAGGGCTCCGGTGGCTGGATGTTAAACATAGTGCCGTGTGTGGTAGCCATTGTGCTAGCTCCTTCCCCACTATGCTTGTCTCCACTTTCACTTATCTGCGACGCTCACCAGTCTCCTTTTAGTATTTCCTTCCAGGTGGATCGTTTTGTACTTTTACTTGGTACTATTTAACAGCACTTCTGACACCATGTCGTGTTTACTGAATATTAACAAACGGAAGTTAAAGCTAGGGTATGCGATTTTGGGGAAAACAGCCGTTGAGATTCCGTTGCGTTCTCTCTGGTCCCTCCCTCCCACGCGCTACCTGCTGTAGCTCCTCCCTCCGAACGTCAGTGATGCGCGTTCATGTGAATTCAGTTACATTGATAGGAAGACGAAACACCATGTCCGATTCCGAGGTAATTAAACATTAGTGCTGATAACTGCATAAGTACATATATAGCATCAACATCTTACTCACAGACATACCATGTATGTTATCTTAAAATCATTGTAATTGCGCTGGTAGAAAGGTAGCTGTATCAGCCAAGCAAGTTAGCAAACTAAATGCAACTGTAATTTGTTAGCATAAGCTGCTAGGCTCGTGAACGCTCACGCAGGGACGCACGAACGTCGGTGCCAAGTTGACGGACAGTCCCACAGCCAATAAGAACGGAGAATCGGAGCCTCGCTCTGATTGGTCAAAGTGTACATGAGCGGTGGCAATTTTTTGCCGGGGGCACACAGAGGCAGGGGAGGCAAAGTGATGTGCAGATATTCTCAGAGCACTTCGCCTACATATAGCTGACTGGCTATTATGACATTTTTGCTAAATATTTCAGTAAAAAAATCGCCTACCCTAGCTTTAACTGTTAACTGGCTACCACTTTATAGCATGAATCCAGCATCCCCCATCACGTGATCAACTCTTCCCGTGCATCCGGCTAAACCTTCCCCCAACACATAGATTCTTATCAAGTTATTATTTTGAACTAAAGTGCAATAATACCACAGTATACAAGGAACGTCTCATCTATCTCTCACACACACAAAACTCACAATGTCTGTGTAAAGAACAAATTGACAGCCGCATAAACTGGGTCGTCGTCAATGAGATGACATTAACACACAACATACAAAACACGCATGGAAAAGGCCAATGGTGATCACACTAAAAACCTGAATGCGACCTAATTGACTTTAGGATTTTTACGTTACCCACAACCACACGCACACACATGTGCTTCATATGCAGTGACACAGCCATATGGAGCACGTGTGCTCATGTTTGGTACATGAGCTAAAATAAACCAATCTTCAAAGTAGTCATGCATAAAATGAAATTTTTTATCAACATCAACCGGAGAAATATGAACAGTCAAAGCCAGCTCCACTAATACATCATGAATCAAATCTCCTTCCAACTTGCGCAGAGGTTTGAGTGACAGGTCTGCTGACCCTCCCTCGTTGGACAGGTGCCCATCTCCCACCCCTTAATACTAACGTTATTGGGTCAAATCTAAACAATCAAGTTCACGTCAAATGATATTGATTGATGTTTGGAAAAATAATTAGAATAATCCTACAGGTTTTTTTTTTCAAAACCAGCCTGATGCTTATTTTTCCACCCAAACGTGATTAAAGTAGCCCAATTGGGCAGGTTCTTTGACATCTCATTTGTTTGGTGAGTTAAGATCGGATAAGATTAATCATTTGTTTGGATAAAAAAATTATACGTCATAACTGTACACAGTGCCACACCGGATACAGGTTATTTCAGGTTGGGTTGTTGATGGGTGAGTCATTGCAACAGGCATCAGTAGCCTTTTCACAAGCAACCAATAAATCAAATTTAAATTAAATTTTCCTCAGGCCTACCTGGACAAGTTGGATTTCAAGAATTGCATTGGCCTTGAGGTCCATCACAGTGTAACCGCCAAACTTAGCACAGGGACCTTAATGTGAAAGAACATATTGTCATGGTCTGCTGACGCATTATAATTACCTGCTATATAAAAGCATTTTTGTGGCATTAACAGAAAATAGCAAAAGCAATGATTTTCAGAACCACTGTGTGAATATAATAAATATAACATTATCTTGCCATAGATAAAATATAATTCAAACAACATTAGCAGCTCTCAAATCATATCTCATACCACCTCTCCACTGGCTTTTGTGGTCTGAAAGACATCTGACTGCTCCTTTGTCCCCTGCGAGTTCATGGTAGAATGAATAAATCTTTTTTGGTGTTTGTGGTAGGGGGATGTGCTTATGTCCGGCAGATGGAGGGCCTTCAGGAACTAGAGAGGATGACAAAGTATATTCAACAATGGTCGTAACAAGGTGAATGTTAGGAAAATGACATGACGACACCTTTTGGACTTTCATAAAGGACGATTCGGTGCAGAGCACAGCTGCTGACATCTGAAGGTTAGCAGCAGGGAAACGTTTGATGTACAGCTGGCTGGCTCCGTCTGAGAGTGTAGTTGCAGTGATTGCAGTGCTGGTCAATGTGGAAAAGAGTTCCTACTTTCCTGGGGTGACCCCACAACTCCCGTGAAAAAAGGACATCACTTGAACAGCTCCATCAGTTTGTCCTCATACACTATGAATGTTCTTAGACTTGTCTTAATGGATGTGTCTTAATGGATGAACTGCAAAAAAATACATACCGTAGGAAAGAATGCAGAAAGTAGGATTCCTTCTCCAGGGATGGTAGGAGTGCAATGGAGGACATCATTCGAAATAATCAAAATAATTGTTTTCAAACAATAACTAGTTAAAGTGTTAGAAAATGAGTAATGACTTAATGTGGTGGTAGATGTTGTGACTAAAATTGGGTAGCCATCAGGTGCAGTTGCCAGGAATTCAGTTATGGTCTCAACCAGGTCACTCAGGACTCAGGAGCAAGTAGTCACAGGAAGTGAAACAAGGGACAAACAGGGAATTTTAAGTAAGCAAAAGCAATGCCTCATATGTGAAGTTTATTCAACTAAAAGCTATTTAGGTTAGTTTAACCTCAATATAAGCTTATGACAACTTTGCTTCTTCTTGGCTGCTTCTTGTTGGCCTGTGTTGAGGCATGCTGTTAGCAAACGAAAATGGCTCCTAAACGAATGTTTCCTTCGGCTGAGCAATCACTATAGAGAGTTATTCACTATGACTGACGTAAGGCTAACTACTAAAAACATATATCAATATATTTCTCTTCTTTATATATTCTAAATCTTGTTAAACTGTATGAAAATACCTGATGTTGAAATTATTGTGAACAAATAGGAATATCAATGAAGTGTGCAAAGCAAAAAACTGTGAGTCTGTGAAATTGGGGTGCCGGAAAGTGGCTTAAAATGAGGCATCAGACATCTTCTTTGTGGGAATCAGACATGGGGAAATTGCAGAATGCTCTAACGGGTCAAAACAGGTTGGGATCTTTTGGTGACGTCTGAGTGCCTCGGAATATGTCCAAGAAAAGAACGCAACCTGTGTTTGCAGTAGAGTGGAATGTTCACATTGTGTTTTGGGGAGGATGGCAAGAACATAGGATTTTTTTTTCTCTAAATCTGTGTTATAATAGCAGGCCTGTCGGCTGTCGCACAAGTTACTAAAGTTGGTAGGTGGGCATGTGCCAAGCAGCCTGCAGCTCTCACACACACAAAGCAAGTGCGAATGAACACATACACTGCACGCACGCAAGCACACACTTACACATACACGCACACACACACATAGCCTACACACACAGGCGCGCTGACGCAGATGTTTCAAGACGAAGTCAGCGCAGGACGCCGCTACACATCGATCCCGCATCCCGCAATGTCTTGCGACATTGATATCCCCCTCCCCCTTTCCATCTGTTTTAACGGCGTCGCCGTCCACAAACTCTCCCAGGTAAGACATTCTGTCTATAGGCTGTAGAAATTGCGATAAAATAACTGAAGAGGCAATTTCTCATCTGGACAAGCAACGGCAGGTCGTTCAATTTGTCACATAAAAAACGGTAAATTCAAACAGCGCGTCGACCGGCATATCAACAAAAAAGTCGCGTGATCTCTTAAAGAGACAGCGTCCCTATAACACAGAATGAAAACATCTCAATAAAACAGTATGGTGTATGCAATATTACTCTTCTCCTTGATCCTCGCGAAATGTCTTTACACTTTGTTGCTCAAATTTAATATCACTCTCCTCCTTGACCCTCCTGGAATGTCTTGCGATATTGATATCCCCTCGCCCCTGCAGACTGTTTTAGTTGCTTTATTTTTATTATGTTTTGTGTGCATGCTATGTGTGACTGTAGGCTACTGTTGCTTGTCTTGGCCAGGACACTTGAAGAGATGTTTAATCTCAATGATGATTATTATTTTCAACTAACCAATAGTGGTTGCCATGCAATTAAAATGTCAATAATAATTGATTTGCATGCATAGTATACATAGTTACCCATAAATTGACTCATTTTATATGTCATCAAATGCTCACACCCTAGCTGGTTTCAGACACACGTGTAAGTCCTGATATTCTCCTGATAATCCGTATGTGTGAACAACATATCCTGACATTTGTATCTCCTAAATAATACTACCCCTCAGATAGTATTTTCTCCATAGGAAATGTAAATGATCTATGTGTGAATGAGGTGTAGAAAGTCTGTATGTCTCACACCACTTCAGTTTGGTGTGTTGATGACACTTCTGCATGTCATTTAGTGGCCTGATAATCAGCCTGTTGCCTTTTGTTCGCAAAATGGTAAAAAAATATTTAAATGTTGGCAATGCTTTTAAGAGTCATTTGTGTTGAACGCTAAAAGATAGGTCTTACCATAACCCTAAAAATACACATCATACAATAATCCCCCATTTTGTCTATGGTCAAATCAAAGCAAACTACAGTGACAGCGGCCACACTTATCCCCAGCGGACACACTTATCCCGCGAATTTAGACTCTACATCATATCCCACCCCTTGCAATCCCACCGTCCTAAACTCCCCATTGATTCTACTGATGTCCAAACGACATTGGTGTCCGCACACAAAGCATTAAGTGTGAATCACCCTCAGGGTAGAATCTCCATATACACAAATCGGCAAAAATGTCTGAAAAGGGCTTATAGGTTGAAAATTATTATGTTTGCTTCATAACATAAGGAGGAAACTATTACGCTTGCTTCATTACATACATTTATTTTCTTTTTTTTGGTTGTTTACATTATCGACTGGGATTTCCACATTATTGCTATGGATTTAATTACAACTAGAGGTTGAGTGAAAAACTATACAATACACACACACACACACACACACACACACACCACACCCCCACACCCACCCACCCACCACCCACCCCCACCCACCCACCCACCCACACAGACACACACACACACACACACACACACACACACACACACACACACACACACACACACACACACACACACACACACACACACACACACACACACACACACACAGTATTATTTTGGTCCAGTTTATAGTGCTGTTTCTGCTGCCTCCTCCTACATTTTACTGTAGTCTATAGAGTGCACTTGTATATTTTGTAGATTGGCTTACAAAACTCAAGAGGCTGATGATGATTTTTTGGAGACAATGTTCACAAGCAATACATTTCAAAGCAGCTATAAAAAAGGTTCGTCCTCTTTTACCCATATCAATTGTACCTCTACGTTGACCAAACACTTCAATGAAAAGCGATGCAATTTATGGACCCAATCAAATGGCTCATATTGGAATACAAATAACAGGGTCAATCCTTAAACAATATTATTTGTATCACTACTGACCGACAAACCAGTACTTCCCTCTGGCATCACTGCTGCCATTCGTCGTACAGATCCACAAGTCTTCATCGGTTGGACTGGCAGAGACACTACAGTGATATATATATAGCGTGATATATTTTTTTAAATTCACCATGAAAGTTGTTCATAAAATGTCTAATCTGTAAACATCAATGCCTGAAACCAACCTGTATGCAGAGGAGGAACAATAGTTTTGCTGCATGTTTGACTTTGGGGACTTCTGCATTTCTGTGTCAAATTAACTTTATGTAAACACTTTCAAATCCCTGCGTAAGGTGCATATGCAGAACGCGGACATGCACACACACGCATACGGATATACATACACACACAGCTACATTAACAATTATTAAAATGAAAAACATCAATCTCAACCAAGTACCTAATTGGTGAAAACACCTCTGTGAAAGTCACGTAGAAGCTATCATTACAAAGACTTTGCAATGAAAATCAATAGGATGGTGGTCTGGGAAAAGAAACAATATCAATGATGATTGGAGCTCTGATTGTATAAGACGGGAATGAAAAGGTTCCCCAACCGTATCCCAGGCTACATGTCAGTGTGTGTGTGTGTGTGTGTGTGTGTGTGTGTGTGTGTGTGTGTGTGTGTGTGTGTGTGTGTGTGTGTGTGTGTGTGTGTGTGTGTGTGTGTGTGTGTGTGTGTGTGTGTGTGTGTGTGTGTGTGTGTGTGTGTGTGTGTAGTCCAGAATATTGTTTATCTGGAACAGCCCACATACTACACAAAGTTCCTCTTCAGCCAGTGAAATCTTTCATATAATGGTATGCTACAGATCAGTATTTGGCAACAATCCTTTACACAAAATACTATTCTGATCAAGATTGCTATGTATATTTTACCACTAGGTTGAATTGGTCTAACCTCTGACCTGAATGTGAGGAAAGTGCATCGATATCTTGTTAATTTCACTGCAGTGCTGTCAGCCGTTGACATCTGCCCTGTGTCCATTTTATCATACCACGATGAATGTTGCAAGTTTCTGAAATTTAAAGAATGCAAGATCTTAAAGGTGCCATGACATGCTATTTTATGGATGCTTATGGATGCTTATGGTATTAGTGGGCCACTAACACAGTATTCGAAGACGTTCCCGAAATTCAGCCGTGGTGCAGAGTTATAGCCACTCCGAGCCAGTCGCACATTGAGCTTCCCCCAAATGCGCTGTTTTGGTGTCTGTAGCTATAATGCAAATGAGGAGGAGCGAGGCGGGTCAAGGAGGAGGGTGGGGGTGTGGCCCTGAGCAGCTTGCAGCCACGGTACCATGCGCTCTGTTTACAGTGGATGTATCGCAATGGCGAGGCGCACACAGCCTTTAGCCGTGTTCTGTAAATATTCTAGAACACACGGGAGTCCTGGAGCTCTATATCTAAATAATATCATATAGCCTACATAGATATCTATATCATATAATATATATTATCACGGCCAAAAGCTGTGTGAGCCGATATTATGAATCTCAAAAGACTGCGTTGGGTTCTCCGACGTTCCTGGTTCTTCCACGTCCACATCAATGTGAAGTAGACTGAACCGCGACAAGGAGGAGAAAGGGATTGTGGCCGGGCAGGGCTTTGGCACCTCCGCCTTTTGCAGCGCCGAGGCGGTGGTACCTTGGCAACGGGAAGCGGGGCTTAAGCGGGAGACATTCGCTGCCAACAATCCCTTTCTCCTCCATGTCGTGGTTCATGTTCTTGAGGGAGTCAAAGCCAATGTTCCTTTCCCCCAATTCATTCTCAACCATGGCTGAGACATGGTTGAGAATGAATGTTTCCCATACATTGACCAATGTGTGGCGCAGCACCACAGAATCATCACCGAGCGCCACAAATTGATTCTGCTTTTTTTTCAAGCGATTTTGAAATATAAATATCGTTCCTTTCATTCATCTCCGCATAGCACTCTTTCTCCCTGTCATTCTCGTTCACACAAACACACACACACAGAGACAAGCATGCATACATGCCAATGGTGCGCAAGTTATTGGATAAACCTGCGTATACATGCACACGCACTGACAGCGGATTCGCCCGCTCCTCCTCTCAACGCGCCTACGAAGGCAAACCCGAAGCAGCGGGATATTAGGGATAATCTATAGAATGTGAAGGGCCCATGCAAGTGAACGGAGCGTTCCTTGGTATTGAGAAGACCCGTGTAATAATTGCGATTAATGTGAAATGCAGTTATAGTTTATAAATATGATGGTGTTAGACCCCCAGGCCGTTCTACCGGCGATTCGCTCTGCAGCAGAGGCTGGAGATCAGGAAGATCGGGAGGTCTCCCGGTGGGCCGGTCCACTTTGAAATGTATTTTCAAAGTGGAAATGTATATTCAAAGTGGAACCCCCCCCCCCCCACACACATTGCTACCTGGTCTGTGGGAAACACTGGCTGAGATACCCACCACTACGAGTCTCGTTGTAGAAATACCAGAGACGAGAGTCCGACGTGTTATGCGCCATAGCACCAAAGCAGAGCGGTTATCCAAACAACAAGGAAGTATACAACACTTGCGTTACAGTCCTGGAGCTCGATATCTAAATAATATTATATAATACATAGATATCTATATCATATAATACATATTATCACGGCCAAAAATTGTGTGCGCCTCCAGACGATATTATGAATCACAAACGACTCCGTCGGGTTCTGCGACGTCTCTGGTTCTTCCACTTTCACATCAATCTGAAATAGACTGAAGCGCGCACTGCCTGCTGCCGGCTGCCCACTGCCGGCTGCCCACTGCCGGCTGCCCACTGCCGGCTGCCCACTGCCGGCTGCCCACTGCCGGCTGCCCACTGCCGGCTGCCCACTGCCGGGCGGTGGTGCTTCGCGGTGGTGGTGCCTCGCGGCAACCGCCGGCATGTCGCACTTCATGGACTTCAGGGAGTCAAAGCCAAAGTTCCTTTCCCCCTATTCCTTCTCAACCATGGCTGAGATAACCCCCACTACAGTCTCATTGTGGAAATACATGAGACGTCAAAGAACTGTCAATAAACACTTGCGTTACAGTGTGTGTATTCACACACACACGTGGCGCTCGTACGGTCGTGTCTCATTGGCGGGCCAAGTCTCTGGGCGGGCCAGGCAGAGCAAGGGGAGGAGCTTACGGCAGTGTGACGACATAAGAAACCACATTCCAAATCAGCGCGCTTGAGCTTCCATTTTTTTTTAAATGCGAGCAGAACACCTTGTGCTCATTTTACACCGAACGCAAGTTTTAGCCACTGGGGGACCATAGGCAGGCTAGGGGAACTCATATTTATGTTAGAAAAAGTGAGATTTTCATGCCATGGCACCTTTAACACAAAACCCCTTAAGCATTCTCAATGACCAAAATAGAATTGCACAGAACATACATTAGTATATTTATTTAATAAAAACATGTCAAGAATTAAAAATAGATATCATTGGTTCATTCTCTGACTGAGTAGACTTCTACAGACAACTTGTCCATACCTCAAAGCATATTACACAATACTGGCTGCCATCTTCCCTTAACTTGGCGGCTGTTTATCTAAAGTTCTACTTTAGAACCAAGGTGACCCAGAAGGCGAGATTAAAGAATCCCTTATTCAATTAGGTTTGCGAAATTGCAATAGTGTGTAAAGATTTGTACATAATCACAGGGAATCCCTCCCTACGGGAACAGACGAGCTATCTGACAGAATCGGAGATGAAAAATGTCCCAATTCCCCCCCCCCCCTCCCCCCCACTGTCTTGCTGCCATCAGCAGCAGCAGCACCGCCTGCGCCGAAATCGTAAAACAATTGATAAGGTAATTTGGGAGTGTTTAGTCACCGTTGAGCACTTTTTGGAATGTGTGAGAAATAGAACTGTCTCACGAAGGCATGAGGGCGTATCCGAGTGCACCAGCAGTCCATGGCAACCGAGGCGAGGCGAGCTGTAAGTGGATGGACCACCTGATGTCCGCATCAGTTTCATCTGAGTGACTTCTGTCTGTTCTACTGGTCCCACCAGTACCTCGGAGGAGGAGGAACCACTGAGGGATGAGATCCCTCGCTCCTCCACCGCCGCCGCCAGATGGCCTACACCATAGCTTTTAACCCGCCAAAGCCTGGCAGGGTTGTTCTTCTGTAGCTAGCATGTTAACATTACCTAGCGAAACAATATCTATATATTTTTTTTTTTTTGTTGGATAGTCTGTTAATTTATAGAGTGAAACATGTTCATGGTATTATGGTACTTCAATTCCCAATCAGATTTGATCAGCCCCATAAAATATACTGTTGTCATAAAAAACAATAACGGAAATAATCACAATAGCTTTATAGCTAATTGTTATCTCGCAACCTAAGTGTTTTTTTAGCTGCTGTCAACCCTAAATTCTCACTTGAGGGATATCCTGAGCATGGTCATAGCATGGCTTGAGCTATATATATTCATATATATATATACTGTATATATATATTATATATATGTATATATATATTTACTTTTATATATCGGTCAATTATATGCGGACCCCCCAGAGGCACTCTTGCAGCGCTGCCTGCTTTCTGTCAGGTTGACATAGGGAGAACTCTATTAGTTCCCCTGCGTCAAGGCATGAGACTCTTTTGTTTACCAAGCCTTCCCGAATACATGCGAAATCGGACAAGCTGACCAAACTAGTGCTTTGAACATTTGACATTGTGCCTTCGAGTTGCTCTGCGAGTCTAACTGTCCACGTGTTCTGCTTCTGGGTGACAGGTTCGTATTGATCCATTTTAAATGGCGTGTCAGTCTGAAAAATTGGATGCCAGGTGTGTAGTCGGGATTTTCCACAAGGGTGGGGATTAAATATAAATTCCTAAATTGTCTTGTGTGTTTCCCCACCCTGTCCTGTCACTCAGCTCCCTACGTGCGCTGTGCTTCGCCCTGGCTTCCCTCTACAACCATTTCCATAGTCCTCTAGACGGAGAGAGGGAGAAAGGGATAAGGATTGCGTATTTTAACGTTTCCACTTGCGTTGCACCACTTCTTTCACAGGGCCTCCCACAGTGTTCTTTCTGGAACAGAGAATGCAGATCAGGGGTGCAGCAGAGAGAGCAGCAGTGGGCAAAAAAAATGGGTTGGAGGAGGAGGGTGTGTGTGTGTGTGTGTGTGTGTGTGTGTGTGTGTGTGTGTGTGTGTGTGTGTGTGTGTGTGTGTGTGTGTGTGTGTGTGTGTGTGTGTGTGTGTGCCCATGCACAGAATTCTAGTCGTGCATGCTGCCATGACGATCTGTCAACGCTGTCAATAGCAATGAGATATATTTTGCAGAGCTAAGGCAAATTTCTCTTCATTCTGCCCTAATAGGACTGTCAGGGCTCCAGAACAGACTTGAGCAAGGCACAATGCCCCATTCTGGACCCCAGCCCCGGAGCTCTTTGTAGAAGCTCTGCCACATCTGACGACGCATAAAACAAAATATATCTTTTCAGTGATACAATGCTGCCCAACACTGCAGACTCCTGCCATGTCCTGTTGGAAACGCATCGACCAAGGTCTTAGACGGTCATCCCAGAGTTGTAAAATGCCCCACAGCCTGCACCCTGTTCGATAGAACTTGCAAGGTGCTGAGAATCAGAGCGACTGCTTTTGTTTTTTGTATCCAGCATATTTTCTTTTTTTTGTCACTTACTTTATCAGGTTTTCAGTAATACATAAAGTTAGCGTACAGTCAACATTTTCCTGTGGTGATAGGGTGTGGAAGCTTCCATAGAATTTCAATTGAAGGCAGTATTTGGGAACATTTATAGAATATTTCTGCACTCGCTCATACTCAAATGCAGCAGAGAGATGGATTAGCTGAAGCTCTTTGATATAGTCGCTGTTCAGCCATCGTGAGGCTGGACCATCATAGTCACTGACTGAAGATTGCTAACTCATTCTATTGCTGAGGCTGAATGACTTTCAAGTTGTGAGGGGGGAGGGGCTGTGGGGGGGATTATTGATCCAAAGGGGAACACTGTCTGTTTCCTGGCTGTCCCACTCTCTATCTATTATCACTTTCATCTGCCACTGTACACATTGCTGTTGAACAGCTCTAAATAGGGACACTGTGGGACAGTTTGGATAAACAAAAACACAATAAGGATTTGATTAACATTTAGAAAGCTTAGCTCGGACATGAGTGAAATTGGGAGCGGATTAAATGAGTGCACCAAACCAAACTACAGTTTTAATATAAGGGTCAGTAGTCTTCCAGAAACTTTACTGGAGATACGAAATGAGTGACTTTCCATTGTTAATCAGTTATTCTGGAGACTACATCTCATCATGTCACTGATGTTTAGGATGCAAACTCTCACGATAGGCTTCTCAAGTGTAATGGAAAGATTGACAAATTTGTTCAAATGGGTATACCATTCAAAATTAACATTTAAACATCTTGCATTCAAACCTCTTCGTCTGAAACGCCGCTTTATCAAATAATTAAATTAACCATCTTTGCATACTTTTAATCCTTTAATGCCTTTCTTGTGTTCGATAAAGATTTAACCTCGGGCAGGACAGTTTAAATCATTCTTGTCTGCTGAGTGCCGTTCCATAAACCACAATGCATTGGAGGCAATGGAAAGCCTGCACCTCTTTGCAGTCTTGCCTTGTGGGCATCGGGAATTGGCTTTAAACACTTTTAAACATTTTCCGCCTGAACACAGTCTGGTCCCAACCCGATATGCACTAATGATGGACCTAATCCATGTTTGTTAGCATGTTTTTTGGCAAAAGGAATTCTTTTTTATTTTCACAGTATTAAAACAAAGGCCAACTATCTTGCTTTTGCGTGCATTTCTGAGGGATCCTGTGTATCTGTTGTTGGCTTTGTGGTTTAATTAGTTTGTGCATCATTGGTGCCTTGCAATAAAAAGAAAAAAGGAGACTTGAAGTACTGTTGCATACGGAGGGAATTTTCCCTGCCAAGAGCCAGTCTCTGATTCAGCACGCTCAAACAGACATTTAATTGGAATTCAATGAAAGACCAACTCTGTGAAATCTGTTGTACAGCAAGTTACTGTTTATACAATGCTTAAGGGGGGAAAAGAGAACATTGTGACATGTTCTAATATTGAAAGGTCTATGGCAAATGCCATGTTCGGAACACCGGCACAGTGTGTGTGCAGCAAAGCTCCTCAAACAATGCCTCCGGAAGAAAATCATTTAACTCCTCCACGTTGATTCCTGCAAATATTCAAAAGGATGGAGGACATTTTGTTATGTGAGCTGTGACTAACGAGACGTTTTCGCGTTGTGACCCGGCACTGTCGCTGCTTCGTAAAAGCCATGATCTTCCAAAATATTCACCTTGAATCCTTTTCAACTATCATTCACCATCGCCGACACATTGTTCTTGTTTCTCCAGCCGTGGAGACAGAGAGCGAGAGAGCGAGAGAGAGAGAGAGAGAGAGAGAGAGAGAGAGAGAGAGAGAGAGAGAGAGAGAGAGAGAGAGAGAGAGAGAGAGAGAGAGAGAGAGAGAGAGAGAGAGAGAGAGAGAGAGAGGAGAGGAGAGAGAGAGAGAGAGAGAGAGAGAGAGAGAGAGAGAGAGAGGAGCCGCCTGCTAGCCACAAGCGCCTGACAGTTGGAGAGGAGGAAGAATGGGGTGCGGCAGTCATGGTGTGCGCTGGTTGTTAGCCTGCCATTGTCTCGCGCGCGCTTGTGAATCTGCCATTCCCTGCAGCGGCCTCATTTGTATTGGGCAAAGAGCATGTAGTGCATAAGGCGGAGACAAACCCCCCAGAGTACAGCCAGCTGTACGAGGCATATGCCCACTGCCTTGTGCACAACATGCATTTGATTCAGGGCAATTTTCTTCTTCCCTTTTTTATTTTTACATGGAAATCCTCCATTGAGATTTGCTCTCCGTCTGTCACTTTGAAACAAAAAAAAACATTGGGGGTTCTTGTCCAAACTTCTAAGGACTACATGCTGAGTGTTCTGTTGCATGTGTGGGAACTTGTCCCATAGAACTGCTTGATGCAAGTCAGTATGCGCACACCTGCTCAGAGGAACTTTGCTTTTAGATCAGCCAGACAGGGGTTAATCAGATGCTCCATTATGCAGTGTTTCAAAACAAGGCATTCATTAAAAACAAAATAACTAACTGTCGGAACGTACCTGCTGTTTACCCATCGTTAGCTCATCAAAAAAAAAGTATGTTGAAAACATCTGAACGGAACAATTATTTTAGTTTCTATTCGGCAATTACATTGTTTTCCCACAGAGACACAGGCCGGCCCATTCAGTTTGGGATTTAAGTCACATACTCAAAGACAGCTTTAGCAACAGTCGTTGCATCTCTGTTAATATTATAGTCCTCACAATTACAACAGGAGTAGTGGCAGCAGCACTAACAATGTAAGTCTGTTTTCCAATTATAATAATATATAACCAAACCCAACCATTTCCTTTGTTGAAAATGATTTGGAGTTGCGCATTCCTACAAATAAAAACACCTCATGCACTTCAGAGCACCAGGTTGTTTAGAAGTTAAGGCTTCATTTAAAATTCTCCCCTGACTCCTAATGTAAGAGCCTTTGTGATGAAGCTAGCAGGGCATTTTCACTCTCCATAGACCAAATAGATTTAGAGAGACAAATCAATGGGTTAATTCATCTGTTGATGGATTCCTTTTGTTCTTTATACACTCATCATTTCAAACCACTTTGGACCAGAGTGATGCCGAGTGGATTATTTTGCAACCAAAGGGAATCTGGCAGCAGTTGGGAAGCGAAAGAGTACAGGTTTACATCATTTTGTCAAAGCAGTGGCAATGTGTGTTGGAGAAACATTCAAAGAGTTAGTGATGGGAGTTCTCCACTTGAGCGAGAAAGCTCTCCCCATTTTCATGGGGCATGAAGGAAGTGCTTTGGTGCTACAGCATCTGAGATGTAAGTACCCACTAATGAGTCCGCCAGGGCTACATATCTGGGTCTGCCTCCTCGTACACCAGCTGGTAGATGCAATTAATATGTAAAGAAAGCTGTTCATGGCATGACATGATGGGCAGTCTGTCAGTGCTACATAAATACATTCATACACAAGCTGCCAGCGCTGCTGCCCCGACGTTACAACAAGTGTATAATACTCAACTTTTCACTTTTGTTTAGTTTTTGTTTGTTGATTTGTTTGCAGGGATTTTGTTCTTTTTTATCATGGCAAGAGTTTTGCAAGTTCTGAAATTGAATCTGTATTCACATGGAGGAAATGCAGATTTAGAAGTGGCAGTTTATGTTTGGCTCTTACTTTTAAGTGTTTGGGTGGTTTGTTGATCACACACACACAAAACACACACTCTATAAAGGATAGTAGGGCTGTAACAATACATGTATTTGAATCGAACCGTCATGGTACAGGCAGTTTGAGGTGGTTACAGAGGTGAACTGCTGTGTGTAAATTAGCCGTACATAGCGTTAATATGGCGAATGTAAAGGCTTGTTTGGCAATGCGGAATTTAAAACTTGAAGTCGGAGTTCCCCCCGGACCATTTAGCCAAAGTACTCAGACTCCGTAAACCGAAATGAAGGCTGCTGCCTTTCTAGAACACTTCCTTGCTAGTCACGTCCTATGAAGATGAGGCTAGAGTGATGCCTAGAGTTTGTAGCGTTCAGAGTTTGGAACAACTGGCTAGTGTGGAAGTGCTTCCGCTTCCGCTTTTTAATATTGCTCCAGTGTTAAATATTTTAATATTTGAAAATTGTTATTGGTGAAAGTAGTTTGTTTTAACACCACCTATTAACATATTAAAACAAATCATCCATTCAAAATATAGCCATCATTACGTTGAAAAAATGTTTGAAAGAAATCGCACAGGTAAATATTTTGCATTTACATGATTAAACTATAAAAAGCAATGCGGCACAAAATATTTCCGAAAGCGTTCAAATAACTTCACTTGTGTAAAGCAATTTGCATCGCTTTCTACAGGCAATTTGAAAATATCCACCGCAGCATGTGAACGCAAAGGAGTGTGGGTATTTTGGCTCGTTGAGGATCCATTGATGGATCCTTGAAAAATCTCGGAATTCGCGAGAAGGGCGCGAATTTCCGACTGTCCTCAACATTGGAACAGTGCTTGTCGGCGTTCTATGAAGTAGCGTCTTCAAAAGGGCAGCCATTGAGCATGCTTCCTTCACATTTGGAAACTGCCTCCGTAACTACGGAGACCCCTCAGCAGCTCTCCGTCGGGATGTCAGATATGCAATTCGCCACCCGATCAATCATATATGTTGACTACAACCCATGTAAGCAGTTTGTAACTTAACTTCCAAAGCTTTTCAAATCTTATTTGGTGTTTTATTGGTCCTTAAGGTGCAAAGTCAAACCGGAAAAATGGTTCCGGAAATGATTTTGTTAGAGGACCAATCACAGCCCTTGCCGTCTACATGGCGTCGACCAATAGGTCCATGGCGTTGACAGATAGTTAAAAAATATTGGATGCGAACATAAGCTACGGAGAGGGTCTCCGGCAGGCTCTCCGTGTATACGTACAGCACTTTAACATGCACACGCATTTGAAAAGGCACCATCCAGGTGTTGCTATCACAAGAGTGATAGATATTACAGAGTGGCGACTGTTCCATTGGACTCCGTTGTAGTGTTTTTTGCCGCCTACTTCCGGGGTATGGAGCCTTGCATAGTTCCAAAACATCCATTTATGGCGTTGGAGATCATTCATTTCCATTGCTGGCCGTCGAATAACTTCTGAGGTAAGTCCATTAAATAGCTACCTCTTTTGAATTGATAACTGTCTATATTGTATCAGAGGCCCTTTATGATGCATATACTGATATTTATTTGTATATGCACAGCGTCACTATGTATGTTTTTATCTTGGTAGACGACCGATTTTCAGTCATTGCCTGCTAGTTAGTCTGCTCGATTTCGCCAGCTGTGAAGGTATCACTGCACCAGAAGTTAAGTAGTGAATCTCTAACTGACAACTTTTATTTAGTAAGTTATTGATGTCACTAGGCTCACTAAGATTAACAGAGGTGGGTAGTACTCCGTTCCAAATACTTAAGTAACTTTTGGGATAAATTCCACTGTGGCAAGCAGTGCGGGGGCTCGGTGAGGCGGACATGCTGCCCCAGACACTCCGGCTGCAGTCCCCGCAGGAAGGCGTGGAGCGCCAGGGCCTCCCGTGTAGCCGCGGAGAATTCCAGGTAGCCGCGTCTGGTCAAGAGCTGGACGTCAGCAGCGTAGACCCCCAGGCTCTCATCCTCCCTGCGGCGGTGAGAAGCCAGCAACTGCTTGCTCTGGTCGCGGAAGAACTGCCTCTCCAGTGCTCAGATCAGGGCCTGAAGGTCTCGCTGGTCCGCTTGGTCCTGGTCGAGCAGCACCCGTGCTGCCGTCCCCTCCAACGCCAGAGCAAGGTGGACAACCGCCTCCTCTGCACCCCAGCAGTTGTGCCACTCCGCAAGCCGGAACTGGGCCAGGTATGGCTCTTGCTGCGTTACCCCAGAGAACTTCGGCAGCCTAACCGCTGTCCTTGCCACCAGGGGGCGGTGGGCAGCTGCTAGTTATCCGGCCACAGGGGGCCGCTGCGCTCCCATTGCGCAGGGTGCGTCGTTGTCCATGGGCTCGACCATGAAGCTCAAGTCCCTCTGCGCGTGCGCAGGCCACATCCCACTTCGGACACCAATGTGGCGAGCAGTGCGGGAAGGACGAGACGGGAGCCCAGGTTACACAGTGACGCAACTCTCGTGCCCCATACACCGCACGACAACGAGAGCTGCCTTTATTTAACACACAGAAACACGGCACACCTGACCAACGGACATGCAAATGTCGGTATCGGTGGCGGCAACACTGCACACAACAAACAACACACAAACAAAGACCCCAAACCCGTTAACCCCAATTAACCTAATAACACGAACAAGTTGGCAAAAGGCAATAAAACCCTTTTTCCCAAAACACTTCACGAATCACCAGAATCCCCGGTGCGACCACCGCAGGAGTCGCCACAGTACATTTAGGAATAGTTTTATTGCAATATACTTTTACTTTTGTATATATTTGAAGAAAGAACCATACTTTTACGCCGTTCCATTTGGCTACGTGACGGTCGTTACTTTCTGTTTTTATGTCTATTTTTTTTTATTACATGCAAGATCTATTATTATCTATTTGTCTTCTGCCAACATTTTTTATCACGTGACTATTTTAACCAATTAACGACGGGTTTAATCTGTTGAACCTGACGGTGTTAGCTTCAGTGTTGGAGTACTGTATGTCTGATGCTATAGCTAGAAATAATGTTGCTTTTGTTTAATTATACCCTTGAAAAGCCTGTTGGATTACATATATGAATACAAATTATTTCACACAAAAAATTTAAGCCATAATGACAAGCTTTCAAATGTTAGTACACAGACAGTAGTGTCATTCTTCTTTTCCATAATGTAAGCTTCTGTCCACCCTTCCCCAACTTGGCAGCAATTTGGCCATGTGTGGGGAAACTCATTGACCTACAGGCTACTCAAGGTCTTGTCTGATTATTTTCACTCTCCTGCAGGTGGTGGCTGCTGGTGCTGGTAGCGGCAGCTGCTGCTGCTGATGGTGGATGCGGCTGTGGTTAAATTGGGATTTTCTATGTGGGGGGGCTCTGATCCAGAGGGGCCGCCGCTCCCCATACGCAGAGTACGCAGAGCCAAAATTAAGGTTGCAAAAAAAAAAATCCATGATATTCGTTATATTAGTAGGCCTACATTAAAGAAATTAGCATTTTTTATATGTTGCTTAATATGTACACTGTAGATTTTGTGTGTTTGATGAGGTCACATTAAGAGCTGATTTTATTTTCACAAAAACAAACAACAAAAACAATATGTCTTTAAGGTACATTGACATGGATGAACACAAACATTTGAACAAATAATGGGCAATGGTAATCCTTTTGTTACTACATTTTCTATTTACACTGCTCATCACACATAACGATTTTTATAAATCTCAACCGATTTTTTTATCTGTGAGAGACCCCACACACATGAAGATAAAAAATCTGTGATTTAACAGTTTTGATCGTATTGTGTGTGGTGTTCCTGCGATATTCCAAACACAGCACACCACACACATTAAAGATTTGTCTTCTGACGCACTAGAATCTTAGCCATGGAGATGGCTCGTTATAGATCCGTGTTCAGTCAGCTCGCTCTTTATTGGTTAAATTCAATATTACGTCACATTTGGGACTCCTGATTGTCGGCTTCCCCCCCCACACAAGACGATTTGACACCACAACAGTTCTCCGCCGACAATCGTAAATATTGAACATGTTTAAATATTTACGATTGTTCGGCGCCGACTGAATTTCGGAGCCGATTGTCGGCCGAATTTCACTCTTAACACACCACACACTACAAGAGAATCTTATAAAATAATCTTAAGAGCTTAAGATAATCGGGCGATGTCTGTCCGTGTTCGGAAGGGGGAAAATCGGGGCAAAATCTTTCCTGCTTAATGAAAATGCAAGCCCATATCAAATGATAAATGCCTATTGGTTTAATTTAGTTTCTCTTACCTCGCCATTCACCTGTCTACTACGATAATTATGTCTGATGATGACCGTTAGAATTAGAGGTGGTTCGGTCGCGAACTGATTCGTTCGAACGAACGAATCGTTAGAACGAACGACCCGAACTGGTTCTTCTCTCTCGTTCGCGTCGTTCGCGTCGGTCGTCTCGTTCGCGTCGTCGTCGTTCGCGTCGGTCGTCTCGTTCTCGTTCGGTCGTCTCGTTCGCGTCGGTCGTCTCGTTCGCGTCGGTCGTCGTTCGCGTCGGTCGTCTCGTTCGCGTCGGTCGTCTCGTTCGCGTCGGTCGTCTCGTTCGCGTCGTTCGTGACTCAGAATTGACTCCTCCCAGACCCACGACTCGCAGACAGTTCGTTCAGGAAGACGAGGGACCGAGGCGACTCACGGCACACACTGTTGCTTGCACTGCACCAGGAGCAGGTTATAGTTATAACTAGGCTTTACTTAGTTAGCTTCAACGATACATGAAGTAAACATACTTGGAACGTCCATGTAGGCCTACGCAGCAGCACTATGCGCAGGTGATGCCGCAAGGCATATCATTATTAACTAACGCATTATCTCTGAGGTGAAGTAAAGCCTCAGGTGGTCCGTTACATTTTCTTGTCAAGTAGCCTGGTGTTTACATTTTAGGGTTAGGGTTTCACATTGTTCCTTTATCTCGGGTATTTTTTTAATATATAAAATTAACGATATTGACTCAACTTTCAGGATAAAGTGATTCGATTCGCCATTCGATTCACCGGAAACTCGACTGAACCAGTTCAGTCGAGTTTCCGGTAGCACTGAGTCTGACTGACTCAGCTGAGAACCATGCAATGGGTGCATTGCATGATGCGATTCACCGCTACCGGAAACGGAAACTGGACCGAACGGAAACACGGTGACTGACGAACGAACGAACGAACGATTCGCGAACGACTCATCTTGGCGAACTGACTGACGCGAACTGGTTCACGTAAACGAATCATTGAATCCACCTCTAGTTAGAATGATTTGACGTTGTGTTGTCCTCCCCTCCTCCTGGGGGGAGGAGGAGCTGCTGCGCAAATTTCGTGCGCGATATGCCTACTTCTCAAACTTGCTCCAGATGTCTAGGCCAGCCTATCCCTACTCCATTATTTAGAATTGTGTTTTAAAACAACATAGATTTGCAATGGAAAAGTTGTAAATGAGTAGGACAACATTGCTCGTGATGGACTAGGCAGACTGCCAAAATCGGCTGGAGCTGATCTGCTGCGCAGAACTCCAGACCCGGCCGCTTATGTGCCGGGGCTCCGCCCCGGACAGCCCCGGCCCAATTTAACCTCTGGATGCGGCTGATGTTGGATGCGGTTGATGGTGGAGGCCGCTGCTGCTGGTGGCTTGAGCTGGCTGGTGCCGGCAAACACTGCTGCTGCAGATCACTGCTGCTTGAGGCGATGGCTGCTTGAGCTGGCTGGTGGTGGCGAAGGATGGTGGTCTCGACTTCTTCTGCTGCTAGTGGTGGCGGCTTGTGCTGGCGACGGCTGTTGGTGGTGGCGACTGCTGGTGGTGGTGGTGGCGGCGGCGGTGGCGGTGGCGGTGACGGCTGCCATTGTAGTTCTTCCTTTCGACCTGATGTACTTGGCTATCCTTAACCTCAGCCTGATGTATGTGGAGTATTTTCTTTTAATAACTTATAATATTCCTCCCTGTTCCGTTCTTGTTTTACAAGTTAGATATACGCGCACACCTGTTTACACATTTGTTGTTCTTGTTCCACACATTACTAACTTTGTTTTATTTATTGATACCCCCTGGCTCTACCCTGCTGTTCTTGTTCACACTTACTGTATGTTTGCTTTGCTTCCTCCATCATACTTTGTCATACTTGTTCCCACTTGTTTTTGGTTCCAAAAACCCCAGCCTGATATACTGTATGTGGAGAGGATGTTTTTCTAAACACTCAGCATCTCAAACACTGGGTCCAGCTTAACATGGTGCATCCTCCTTTGCAGCGTGCAGATGTTTGGCAGTGGAATCTGTATTTGCTGTTGGGATTTATAACCAGTGGTCCATTTTATTTGTATTGCTTTTTAATTGTCTCCTTTCCTCACTGTATTCCTCTCTTGTTAACACTTGTATATACACAATATTCATCCCTGTTCCTTCACTCTGTTCTGTGGTTGAAGTTGGATACACCCCCCCCCCCCACACACACACACACACACCCCCCCCCCCCCCCCCCCCCCACACACACACACACACACATTCTTGTCACGCTCGTTATTAAATAAAAAAAAAAAAACTTTTTCATTCATCCAAGCTGATGATTTGTTATTCTTTAATATATTTATATATTTGATACTTTGTGTATGTCTTAGTCTTAAAAGTATCATGGTTGTGTGGTCCGCTCCTGCCTCATGAGAAGAAGTTGCCTGGAAACTAAATGCTAAATAGACTGTTGCTACTCCGCTTTCTCAATCGCTCTCTGACCACAGGTAAGTGAATCGGAATTACTAGCAAAATCAAGGAAATCCAATGGTCCAGTTGCGCAAAAATGAACATCTTGTATCGTCCTTGATTTCGGGACCGATGTAGTAAGGTAAAAGTTAGGGTTAAGCCACTAAAGTCAGTAGCCTAATGCTACCCATGCTAACACGAACGTGAAGCTTTCCCATCTAAGTAGCTTTCAGTTGTCACCCTACCACTCCAAATGTAAACCTGAAATTTACAAATATGCAACAATAGTCTGAAAAGTACTTGGGTATGTTTTTTAATTTATATTTACCATTCAATATTGCAATCGCTGCTGTCAGTCCCATAGAAGAACCTGACAGCGCGGCGTGTTTTGGAACTATGCAGGCTTACATGAGCCACGTGACCACCCTGCCGGCAAGATTAGAGAGTCGCAACACTTCTCTCTCTATGGCTCTGACTATCTGGGCCCAGTTTCCCGAAAGCATCGTTAGCCTAAGTGGATTGTGAAGTGCGTCGTACGAGCGTCGTACAGTTTTCACACCGTTTCCCGAAAGCATTGTTGGCAACGAACGTCGTGAAAACGCTCGTATCTTGTGTGGGAGGTCGCTTTTGAGCTGCACTTGCTGTCTCCCTCTGATTTTAATTCAACCATCGTGGTTAAAATGTCCTCATATAGATCAATGACAGAAGACGGCTACTAGACATGCATCATGCTGAGACCAGCGGGTGTCGGAGAATTTCTGCAGGCGTTTTTTGTTGCGATTGTTTGCGTTAAGCACTGCAGGTGCTTCGGTGAGGCTGTGATGAAGTTCACTAATTATTGGACCATGTCTAGACAGTAACAAACATCCCTGACCATAGTTAATCACGTTTGTAGTCTAATCTCAGAGTGAACTCCTTATTGCATGCGGGTGTCTTCATTCATAAAAAAATGAAAACATTCGGGAGTATGCAATAGCCTAATACAAATTATTCTAAAGAGGTCAGAGACTCCGTGCACAGCCCCGCCTTCCCCAGTGAACCAAGAAACCCCGCGCCATGACGAACGGGGGGTTTGACCCCCTCGGTTTTACACAGGAAACTTGAGATAAGAAGGTGAAATTGCCGTGTGTGCCAAGCTGCGACCGAACCAGCTCGGCAGTGTAAAAAGAGTATAGCCAGGGTTCGAGTTAGGTGGGAGCCAGTGGGAGCTGAACTCCCATAGAGAGGTCTGGCTCCCAAAGCAGCATACTCAAATATCTGTGGTGGGGGTCTCTGAAAATACAGCAGCATAATAGGCCTATTGTAATTACAAATAAAGCTATTTTCCATTCCACATGCAGAGTAATATTGACGTTAAGTGGTATAATAGAACGCTGGTCATTATCGGGAAAATAAGCCCAGACAGGGCGAACCAGACACCGACGCCATGAGGTGCTTCGACCTGAAGGGGCTTATTTTTGTCAATGAGCGGCTACTTGCCAAACGAAAAAATAACCCTACAAGGTGTCTTTTTTTAATCTCGAGAAGGTCATGTAGCCACCCATTCCACCAGCCATCGTTATTACCAATTACCAAGACAGTAGTCATGTAGCCACCTAGCCGATTACGTCCTCCGATTACCAATACGGTCGTCATGTAGCCACCCAGCCGATTACGTCCGTCCGGCAGAATTAGGTTACCGATTACCGAAACCGTCGTCATGTAGCCAACCAGCCGATTACATCCGTCCGGCAGAGTTAGTTTACAGATTACCGATATGGCTGTCATGTAGCCACCCAAATAAATATACTCTATATACATATACATATGCACCGTAATAAGATAAGAATATAAGAATATATGTACCATTTTGCGTGATGTAATAAGATAAGAATATAAGAATATATGTACAATTTTGCGTGATTTGCAAGTAGTGCAAAATTTTTTGTCATCATAGGCAGATGACTGTGGGTGTTGATGGGGGAAGGGGGGGGTAGTGTCCGTGCCAGTGTTAGTGGGGGTCCGGGGCCGTTGTTGATGAGGCCAGTTGCAGACGGGAAGAAACTGTTTTTGTGGCGGGAAGTTTTGGTCTTGACAGACCTCAACCTCTTTCCGGAGGGGAGTGTTTCAAAGAGTATATGTCCGGGGTAGGAGGGGTCCAACATGATCTTCCTTGCACGCCTCAGTGTCTTGGAGGCGTGCAGGTCCTGGAGGGACGGCAGGTTGAAGCTGATCACCTTTTCAGCATAGCGGACGATACGCTGCAGTCTGCTCCTGTCTTTGACGGTAGCAGCAGCGTACCAGATGGTGATGGAGGAGGTGAGGATGGACTCTATGATGGAGGTGTAGAATTGCACCATCATGGCCTTTGGCAGGTTGAGTTTTTTCTGCTGCCGCAGGAAGTAAATCCTCTGCTGTGCCTTTTTGGTGATACAGCTGACGTTCTGCTCCCACTTGAGGTCCTGGCTGATGACTATGCCCAGGAAGTGGAAGGACTCCACGGTGTTGACTGGGGAGTCACACAAGATGATGGGCTAGGGTGGGGCTGCATTCCTTCTGAAGTCCACAACCATCTCCACTGTCTTTAGAGCATTGAGCTATAAGTTGTTTTGGCCACCCCAAGTCACCAGGTGGTCAATCTCCCATCTGTAGGCAGACTCATCTCCGCCAGAGATTAGCCTGATGAGGGTGGTGTCATCTGCAAACTTCAGGAGCTTGACGGACTGGTGACTGGAAGTGCAGCTGTCAGTGTACAGGGAGAAGAGCAACGGAGAAAGAATGCAGCCCTGAGGGGATCCGGTGCTGATGGTCAGGATGTTGGAGACGTGCTTCCCCAGCTTCACATGCTGCTTCCTGCCAGACAGGAAGTCAGTGATCCACCGGCAGGTGGTCGGGTACGTGCAGCTGGAAGAGCTTGTCCTGTAGCAAAGTGGGTATGATGGTGTTGAAGGCATAGCTGTAATCCACAAACAGGATCCTGGCGTAGGTTCCTGCAGAGTCCAGGTGCTGGAGGATGAAGTGGAGGGCCATGTTTACAGCATCGTCCATAGACCTGTTGGCTCTATAGGCGAACTGCATGGGGTCCAGGAGACGGTCCGTGATGGATTTGAGGTGCGACAGGACAAGACGCTCAAAGGATTGCATGACCACAGAGGTCAAGGCGACTGGTCTGTAGTCTCTGAGTTCTGTGGGCCTCAATTGATTGAAGTTCCTCAGGATGTCATAAATAAGGGATCGCGGCCATGCCATGTAACCCTTTGTTTCCCGACCCTCCCCAGGGGGTCGAGGAACAGGCCCAAACCAACAGAAGATAATACAGGAACAGGAGTATACAAAACCTAAGTTCATAAAGAAAAACGTAACAACATGTAGATTTTCCATCACAGTCTCCACACCTGGGATTTGTAGGCTGTAGGCTGACCAAGCCCTGAACAGGTACCTCCAAATCCCCCCCTCCATACTGTAATAAAGTAGTAGAAGATAAAAAGGACTTTCAGTTAATGAAAATTTCTAGAACATGTAAAACTCAAAGATTATTTTGTTTGCACGAATAAGAAAGGATGCTGGTCCTCTGGCCATTGTGCATAGCCATAAATATGGGAGCGTATATGTTCCCCGGGTCCTATGTTCCCCACTTTGTATGTGAGAGGGGAACATACCCTGTGAGCAAATCTTTTTTTCGTAGGATGGTAGGGGCAAGTACCTACTGCCTTTTTTTTGCCTCTGATTCACCTTTGATTGGTTAGAATGGCTCTCCTCCGATGGTTATGGTTAGGGTTAGGTTTAAGGATAACCCTCACCCTTACCGTAACCCTAACCATAAACCTAAACCTGACCCTAACAGCCTTTGCACCCGGGGAACATAGGACCTGGGGACTATAGGGATGACCCCAAAAAAACAGTTAATAGGACGGGAGGGGACAGGCTCTGTTAGCTCCGGTTAGCGCTTTACCATCAAACTAGCGGAGCTTCTGTCATTTAAACAACTCGGCCACTCCAATTTATTAATATATCCGGATTTAATCGGGCTCTGTCCCATATACAGTTAATAGGACAGAAGGGGACAGGCTCTGGTAGCCCCGGTTAGCGCAATGCTAAAGAGCAGCACTACGGGAGCAGGCTGCCTCAGCAGGTAGAAGCTATTCGCCGGATATTCGGTTTTGATTTACCACACAATCGGATTCATCAACACAATTGCACAACATAGATGTTCTCGCACAGACATCAATAGCAACAACACATAGGCCTATCTTTGTGATTTTTGTCGATACGGTGTACAAACTGTCCTCAACATACTACACCTGTAATGCAGTGCAATTGTGTTGATGAAACAAATTGCATGGTAAATCAAAACCGAATATCCGGTGAATATCAAAACGGCTGCTAGCTTCTACCTGCTGAGGCAGCCTGCTCGGTAGAGCTGCTCTTTAGCATTGCGCTAACTGGGGCAACCAGAGCCTGTCCCCTCCCATCCTATTAACTTTATTCATAGGACAGAGCCCGATTAAATCTGGATATTTTAATAAGTTGGGTGTGATAGGTTTTAAACTACTTGTCCGAGTTGTTTGAATGACAGAAGCTCCGCTAGCTCGATGCTAAAGTGCTAATCGGAGCTAACAGAGCCTGTCCCCTCCCGTCTTATTAACTGTATTTATGGCTATGCACAATGGCCAGAGGACCAGCAGCCTTTCTTAACCGTGCAAACAAAATAATCTTTTGAGATTTGCTTGTTCTAGAAATGTTTATTAATTGACTGTCCCTTCCATATTTACAGTAGGCCTATGGAAGGGGAGGTACCTGGCCAGGGCTTGGTCAGCCTACAAATCCCAGGTGTGGAGACTGCGTGGAATCCGCACAGAGAAGACACTAAAGAGCCATCTCTCATTCATCGAGTGGACTCATTGGTTGGCGAATGACCACAACGATGCTCCCCTTGTGAGATTGCTGCATGACATTCGCCACTTATTCAAATTGTACAGGTTGAAGCAGTCTGCATTTTGGTCACTTGCCATAACATTGTCATGTGTTTTATCAGAACACCATCAGTAATATTTCAATTTTGTTGATGTAGACGGCTCTTTTGTTTGTCTGTTTTTTCAGTGTTCGGTGTCTGTTTGTGAGAAATGCTTTGTTTGAAAGTTAAGCCTTTGTTTTAGTTTCATTTTAATATGCCCTTCATCAACAATGGTTTGGGGTCTTATAACCAAAATTAAGTTCTTAATACTGGTGAACAAATTATTCAAAAAGCTTAACTACTGGTGAACGACATTGCAGAACATATATGGTACAAGTTTGGGTTGATTGCATGGAAAAGGGAATAACAAATTACAAATTATATGGTATGAGCCTGGTAATATGGAAACAAACAAGGCTTCCTTTTACAGTACAGTTTCAGCTTACTTACTGGGTAAATTGTCATGTTTTAACGTTGCAGCACTTATACAAGTTCCTGTTAACTGTTTGGATAATGATATTTACAAATGATATGGTAAGAACATGGTATTACCATGGAAACAAACAAGGCTTCCTTTTACAGTACAGTTTCTTTCAGCTTACTTACTGTATATTTTAATGTTTTACTTAGTAACGTTGCAGAACACATATGGTAGAAGTTTGTGTTGATTGCATTGAAAAGGGAATAACCAGTTACAAATTTGATGGTAAGAGCCTGGTAATACAATGGAAACAAACAAGGCTTTCTTTTACAGTACAGTTTCAGCTTTCTTACTGGGTAAATTGTCATGTTTTACTTAGTAACGTTGCAGAATATATGGTACAAGTTCCAGTTAACTGCATGGACAATGGAATAATCTATTACAAAGGATATGGTACAAACATGGTAATACCATGTAAACAAACAAGGCTTTGTAGAAGCATTATTTAAGAAGATGTACCATGACACTAGAGGAAAACTGTTGCTGCGGAGGTTGTTACCAGGTAAATATTGCTGTACTTTTTCAACTTAAATAAAAACAAATAGTTTCTAAGGTAGATTGAATAAAGCCTTTATAAATGGATGTAGGCTCTGAACAATAACTATGGAAGGGAAAGTACTATGATCATTTCTAGAAAGTACATAATTCAACTTGGGCTGTTACCAACTTAAACCTTGGATAACTACAATTGTAACTTGAATTGGTATGGTAATAGAATGGTTAAAGAAGAGGTGTTTCTAAGAATTGGTTGCCTACTTTCGTAGGAAGTTCACAATTATATTTGTTATTACGACCCTAAAACAGTTACAACTACACCTTACTTAGTTGAGTTGATGGGTAATAGCGGAGGTTTTTCTTGATACTTCAGCTGTAACTCCTCTGTATATACCTTATTGTTACCAGTGGTAATTACCAAATAATATACTATGATTTTCCATATATTTACCGGGTAAATTCATAGTAATTAGGGGACTGTAAAAGGAAGGGTTACCAAATAGGGTAAATTATATTTATATGCAACTTTAAAAGTTGAATCGCAATATTGGGAAAATTGTGCATTGGTAAAGGTCTCTTTGCACCAGATGAATTAAAGAGTTTTCAACGTGACAACATTTCCGTGTTCTAACTCTTTACTTGAGCCACGCCGCAAATATGCGGCGTGGCTCAAGGTAATTTATTTTTTTAAATAGGCTGTTTCCTCTGTCATGTAATACAAAATTTTCTGTTTTTGATGACAATGACATAAATACCCTATTGTGATTGGTTCAATGGATTTATTTGCTGGTAAGAGCTGTATAATATCCACCACAAATAATCAAGCTTTCTGCTAAACACTTTATATGTGTACAGTCTCATTCAGCTCAATGATTTGTAATTATCGCAAGTACAATCTAATTCAATGTTAATAGACCTTAACTGAGGGACATACCATTAGGAAGTTGGGGCTGCTAAATGAGTGATACCACAACAATGTGAACACTTATCAAAAGGAAATTGGTTGGGCTGGCCATTTGGCTCCATTTTCTGTGTGCAATAATACTTTTGTAATGACAGTGGCAATATCCAATCATGTTACTTTCTACTAGAACACATTCTAGAGTGTCAGTCTAGAATGATACACAATATCAGAAAGAAAATCTTAAAAAGTTTGGCAGCATTTCGAAACCTTTAAAGATGATAGAGAAATGGCAAATTCAACAGCAGCTGTCATATCACACGACTCACGCTGGTGATAATGATTGTCTCTGTCGCAGCTCAAGTGCATTTTACTGTTCTGCTCAATTTAATGATGCCACATTTGTTCATTCACATGTATTTAACGCTCTTACTCTGTCAAATGCTTCTAAATTTGCTTTGGTTTTTCATGACTGAATGTCAATACCACGCGTTAGGAGACAGAATGGAGTCCTCCATCTCCACAGAGCGCAGCCACTGTATGTATTATTACTTTTTAAGAAATTTCAATATTAAACAATCTATGCGTGCAGACCATAAGGAGCATTTAGGGGCATTAAGTACCATTAATTCAAGGAGATGCAGTAGGTGCACATCAAGAAAACCTTTGATGAAAAACAAGTGAAAAGTATGACGCAAAGGTTTTCATGCAATTTGCATCTGATTTCAGCCGCCCCCTTCATTGTGAAGGCCTGAGCTAGTGTGCCTCTTCAAAACATAATTACGATTGTGATGCTTCTTGTCTAACTAGCCGAGTCTCACCCTTTGGACCTTCTACAACTACATGCAGAGGAAGGTGAGGACCATCCATAAGACATTTGCATCTGAGAGAGAAGAGCATGTACAGAGGTTGTGAAAAGTTACAAACATTCATCCATCAAGTAAAAGGGCCAATGTTCATATGAAATAAAATAAAAGTCGTACAACCCGTGAAAAGGGTGTCACAAAAGTATAATTTCAAATTCTCAATTCAATATTTCATGTCAACGAGGAGAGATGTTTTTTTTTGTCCATGGCGATATTATAAAGGGTTTGACCAATTTGGCTGGGAGACAAACCTTGGTTGGGTCAAAACCTAATCCCCAGAATATGAGAAAGTACATAGTCTTACTAGTACTTGGAGCAGAAGAAGTCAACAAGCAAGAACCTTGCCGTTATAATGATGACCGCTGAGCTAGCCAAGACTTATATTTATATAAACAACATTCAACAACAACAACAACAACCATAAAGCTGTTATTATCAATGATCAGAGGGGCACCTTATCCAATGAAAGCAAAGGGGCAGCGGCCTAGAGCATTGTAGCCAACCCCCTGGGCAAGTGCCTGACTTGCCCAGGTGGTATAATTGTTGCCCTCTATATAAAGACACATAATCTGTTCTCTGTTAAGCTCAGCGGATGAGGAAGAAGTCTGCATCTTAAAACACGTCTTCTTTTTAAGAGACAGATTTCAGACATTTACACTATAGCCTACTCATCAACATGGAATTTCCTTTTCCATAATCCTTTTGCAACATCACACCCTTTGCTTGCTTTGGTATTAAATAGGGATGAGTTTTTGTTTTGTTGTCATTCATATCTAAGGGGGATTGGGTTATGTTGGGAATGGGATGTAATTGAAAGCAGGTGTAAGTAATTGTGTTTTAATTGGCCACAACAACAATTTGGTTTTAGTTTGTAGGCAATTCCCCCCCCCCATGGCTTTCCTGTAGAGAGAATCAGCAGAGATTTTGTTTTATGAGGAACTCTATTTAAGATAAAGACCTAGTTTAAAGATGAACTGAACTGAAATAATCAACATCGATAACGTGTTAGTTATGACCATGATAAAAAAAAATACATCAAAAAAAATATTAAAAAAATCAATATAGCTTTTTTTTAGCAACAAAAGAAAATGCGTCTTTTAGTATTAGGGCGCCGATGACGTCACTGGCATGGTAGGACTAGGTCGTTGCTGCAGACACGCAAACGTCTTCTAAACTCCACAGCGGAAAATAGTTATTTTAATATGGCTGGTTACACGTTTGAGCCTTTGAGGGACAGGTTTTGGAAGTGGCCTTGCTCTCTCTAAGGGAAGTCCGAGCGGAGACACTGGAGCGCCCCATATAAATAGCAACCAAGTAACAAGGTGAAAACGATCATTCCCCCTCCGATATCCTTTGATGCGTCTCAGGAATATCTCCGTAAAGACAGACTCATTGTGGAGACGCAACGAGCTGTACAAACGCTGTACCTCAAACGCTGTACCTCTACTACATAGGCTATTCAAGGCTCTGGTTCTCCACAAAAATAAGTCGAGCGCATTCAAGCCTGCGCACCCAGCCTGCGCGCTGTATAAAAACATTCAAGTCGAGGAGGAGATAGTAGCTGTTTAACCTTTTAGATTGAGTAGAAATGCTTTTAATGTACAGTTAGTAATTCAATTGACCAAGGGGCTGTATTTAAAGCTACAAAAATAATACAAAAAACCCTGTAGGCTAACTTTCAACGCAACTCTAGTTTGCTAGCTTGTGGAGATTGGCATGACAGGGGCTGAATGACATCGGAGGGTTAGTCAGTTTTAAGTAATGAAATGTATTAAGGGCCAAAGGTAGCCTGTGGAAATGTATGATTACCCCAGCTGCCTTGTCCCCATATAATTCATTAAGCCAGGGGTAATGCAATAAGCCCTTTAGACCTGGTTGTTTGCTTTTCCGTAGCCATTTCAGCGAGCCTCAGAGCCTGCATTACCTGGTATGGCTGCTAGAGCCACAGAGTAGACTAGGTTACCAAGCCAGTGACGTCACTGATTGTTGAAATCCAACATGGCGCCG
>OLKM01002603.1:44761-61864 GCA_900291075.1 Melanogrammus aeglefinus | reverse complement strand
ACAGTCTTCTCCACTTATTATCTCTTCTCGAATCTCTCGCCTGTGATCCTCTTGCCTATCTCGAATCTCATTCGCGTGTAATAAAAACCGACTACACACATGCCCAGTTGATCCCTCCCTTAACTTGCACACTGGTCATATCTGACCTCCCCATCAAACTTGCTACCATCTATATATAGTGCCATACCATCATAGCCACTCGTTCTCTCAACTACACTGGTTCAGTCTACCCTATCAAAACTGCTGCTTCGTTCTCCCCAATCCCTCAAAAAAACCTGGTATCAAGAATCCAACAACTTTAATTAAACCCTACCGTAAACCAATTTCCAACCTACCTTTTTCATCTCAATAATACTTGAGAAAATCGTTGCTTATTCAAACCTCCGAACAATTCCATCACTATCTAAACACAGTCATATATTAAACGTAATTCAAAACGGTTGGTTTACCGTCCCATCATTAGGAACTGAGAAAACGGCCCAATTCTGAAATCACGCAGACGACGGATATGCTTGTAGTTGCAGCTAGTTCTGGATTAATCTCAATCTAGTCCCCTGACCTAATAGTGCGGAACACTTTGAATACAAATCATACCATCAACTCCTTCAATAGATAATTACTCCATCCGGCATACACAGCACCCCTCGCCACTTGACATGGGTTTCACTCCTATAACTCAAACCAGACCGCACTTCAGTTTCATCACCCAAACTCAAATCCTTACACGTTCCCAACCCTCCCGTCTCCATTAGGTAGTATACCCCCAGGCTCTGTCCTGTGGATCCCCTCCTTTTCATTAACTATAAACCTTCACCTTCCCCTTAAGGCTCCTATTTTCCGTAAAATTTGAAGTGTCTTTTATCTACACTGCTACAGCAGAGAAATAGAAACACCAGCTCGTACCTCTCCACAAACCACAACTCCATCCTCGCCCTCCTATCCTAAAGAGATTGCTCCTACATTGAGAAACTTCAAACAAATCCTGGTTCACTCAAAACTTACCTCAAAGCTTAACAGCATAAAACGCAGAAATCCTTTTAGTTGGAGTTTACTAATAAAAATCAAACTCTACTCAAGTTGACAGTTAACTTTCCTCTACAATTTGACAGGCATCCATGGTTTTCCCCAGCAATCCCCCCAGAGTAAAGAAGATACTGGGGATGTCCATCCTCGATGAGCATCACTTTCCTATCACAATCCCAATTCAACATACACCACACACGCACTGAACCATACTGTCCAGATCTTCGTAACATAGAATCGCCGCTGCTCGGTCCCGTCGGCAACGTTGCACCACGCACGACCACCTCCTCGTGTCTTGTGACAGATAGCGCTTAGGTCACCTCCGCGGAGTTGATTACATGGAACTCTCACCTCTTTGGTCTCCGCGGCGCCGAGAAATGCCCGTCGCATTAAAGCTCCAGGAACTGGCGTACCCAGATTTCAGCGCACCTGTATCATCTCTCACATAATCCACCCTCTTTTCACCACATCACCCCCATCCTTTTAGAACAAACTTTCCATTGGCTTCCCAATCAACTTCTTAGTATCAATTCACAAAAATCTCCTCAATACCTTTTAAAAGCCATGCCCACCAAACCTTGTTCTCCCTCACCTTAATCCTAGTCTATCTCAGTCTTCCACTGCCAACCTCCAACACCCGCATCCCTCAGATATCCTCCTCTATCCCTTCCACCTCACTGTCCCCATTCCGTGCCCGGTCACCAACCAATGGGGAGCAAGATACTTCTCAGAGCCCCATACACTGCCTCACTTGCTCCCCAAACTCTTGGAACTCAGTCCTCACCTCGCTCCGGAAAAATTGATCATCACCTCACTCTAGTTCACGTGGCATCCTCTCCCGCAAAACCACCTTTTCAGATGCATTTTTCACTTAGTTGTCATGTGTGTTTTTTTTTTACTTTGCACTTTTAATGGTTTTGTTATTTGTGCCCTTGTTTTAAAATTGGTTTTAAAATTTGTAAAGATGTATATGAAGTGACCTGAAAGACGCTGTTAAATAAAATGTATTATTATTATTATTATATTATATATTAAATTACTTAGAATGTTATTCAACTAGGTTGGTAAAAAGAGAGTCTTTAAATTTGACTTGCTGAAACCTGACAGGATAACCCTTGCTAATGGAATGATGCAATTGGACCCAGAAACTTACAATCAATCATGGCAAAAGAAAAAGTAAACATCAGCGGCAGGCATCCCATTAGGAACTACCTCTGTATAGCCCATATGTCGGATAAGAAGGGTATGGTGTGTATGGCTAGTGACGAGGGGAAGGTCTTTTGGATTAATATACTGTCTGACATTGGTTCTCTTCAGCTCAATTACGTGCGTCTCGGTGCCTACTATCTTATGGTGATGTCTGCTCAAAGTTATGGGCAGAAAGGAACAAGGGATGTCCTCTGTTTAAAATTCTTTACGCTTGCTGCTTTTGCAGCCAATTGACTACAAAGTTCAGATGAGAGATTGCAACTCAATGAATACAAACAAACAAAATTCGTAATGGGGACTACATAAAGCGACCTTGTACTGTTGAATGACTGATCCTGCCTCGTAAAACTCCTCTACTGCCTAGTTCACTGTCGTTGGCTCTTTTGCTTTACCAGGAGCTGAAGCTGAAGTTACAACTGATGATTTCAGGGTGGGGCACCCACACGAGGCGATACTACTGGTCGATCTGTGAACACTCTTGTCGGGCCATCTATGGACACTCCTGCATTCTGGAGGCAATGCTCAGGGAGTTGGCCAGCAGAGTAGAAAACACACTCTGTGTTGGTAGGGGCTCACGACACCTCCTCCAACATGTAGGGTCATTGGAAAGAGACCTCGCCACCAAACGTGGGTAAGAGTGTTCAGCAAATTGGTTTGTTGATTTCCCGGTAAATTTTTTACCTTCAATAGATATCTTATGAGATTGGTATAATTGTTAAATATGTGAACAGCTGGAGTGCTCAACACCAACATATTAAAGTCCCCCTCTGGACCATACTTTTATTTCTTACCAGCGCCCTGAAGAAGTGTCCGTACTGTTATGTCATTCGCCTGGCGTCTCTTATGACGACGAGCAGTCGGACCTCGTGCACAGAATGAGAACACTCGACATAGGAAAATGTGGAGAGCATTCCCAATAGTTACAGGGTATGCTGTTTTTAAAACGCACTGAGCATTCTTTGTTGTGCCGTTAAGCCACATGAAAGACAGGACTCTTGTGTGGTGCGCATCCCCAGATCTGAGGAGTGAGGGGTAGACAGCGTCACACAAAGCTTGTGGTCCTCTTTCAGCGCTGCGTAATGTTCATCCTGTCCTCTGTATTGACAGTAAGCCACTTGCGGGCGGACATTGGAAGAGGCCAAACACACTTGCTGTTTTCCCCTAGGGCTAAATATGTGAAAATAAATCATTCAGCTGTCCAGATGTAATTGAATGCGCAGTTCTTTTTTGACTATTATTATTAGGTGAGGCCTTTTGGTATTATTCATGCTTAAATTTATAATGTGCTGGGCCGAGTACTATATCAAGCATGTAATGCTATAACTATAATCAATCTAATGAAACAGGATTCAATGATCATGCATACATGAAAATAACTGCTAGAGAAGACTAGAGAATGTACTCGGGTTTTTTTGTCAAACTTAATATAGGCTTTCTAAACTAGTTCTTTGCATGCTACTTCTTTCTCTATCAAGCAAGAGTGTGCATGCTGACTTCTGCCATTCTTTCCTTAACCAATAATCTCGCAGAATAATTTTTCTCGGCATAGCCCGCAACGTATCCATTTTTAAACTTGAAAAATAGGATTTGAATGGGTAGCATTTTTTTTATTCCCCGCACTGCCGGCCGGCTTTATTGTCATTTCCATGTGTTTTCCTAGCCTGGCACCGCCCACCTCACTACTTCCGCTCACAATTTAACTTCAGTAGTCAGTCTCTGGGTCTGGTTTATATTTATGTTCATATTATTTTTTGGCGGTCCAATCAGAGGGAGTGGCTGAGAACGATGACGTCAGTCGAGGTCGTGCGCCAGTTTTCAGTTAGTAGTCAGAGGAAGATAATGGAGAAGGCTACGAGAGAAGCTGCTCGGTCTGTTGTGGGATCGCTTGTCAAATATCGATCAAATTATAAGCCGGAGCAAGAACAAGCTTTGCTGAGTTTTGTTGGGGTGGCACATGATGGTTTGGCGCTTTTCTCAGCTGGGCTCCGTTAGTGGTGACCCAAACGCTATGTGATTGGTTATTGGCAGATCCAGAGTGGCACTGGGCAGATCCAATCATTTTAAAACTTCAACAGACACCCGCCTCCAAGTGGAGTGAACGTTTGTCAATTGGGCAGTTCCAGACATTCTGTACAAATGAAATGAAGTACGATGGTCTGGAAGGACCAGGCTAGGTGTTTTTCCCGGGTTGTATATCACAAAAGGGCGATTTCACTGGACAGAAGTCCAAGTAGCCTAACGTAAGTAGTATATTTGCATAACGCGATCTGATTGGCTGACGGATCTGTTGGTGCCTGAAAGGTTGAAATCTTTTTTGACGCAGGCAACGGAGCCGACAGAACGGATGGACCAACAATGCATTTCGAGAGCGTCCCACGCAAAAGTCAATGAGATCCGTCAACGGATGTGTGTACAGTGTGAACGCGGGTGTAATACTCTGCAGAGGCAGAGTGGCAGCACATCATATGAGTCCATATTGAAACAGTATGCATATGACAGAGGCGCGTATGATGCCTTTGACAGGCAACTAAATGTTAATTGGGCGTTACGCCGGGAAAGAAGATTGGCTTTCTCAGGGTTTTGCGCATTGTTTGAGAACAAGCGCGAAGATGTGACTACACAGCCAATATACATGCAGATCCACCTGAATGTGGAAAATTTCCCCTATGATGCATGTGATTGACGTGTGGAGTGTTGTGGATGGCGGTGTTGCAGGGACCTGCTAAAGCAGTTCACCACCCTGCTGGAGCTGATGCGCTGGCCTCGCTGGTGGAGGACTACGGCAAGGAGCTCAGGGAGGGCTCCCCCGACAGCCCCGCCACTGACGTTCTTCTGCAGCCTGGAGGAGGGCGAGAAGAGGTGGAAGGATCTGAAGAACCGAGTGGTGGAGCATGTAAGTTCATCCGCTAACCTCCTACAAGGACAGTTTTACACTGGTTACTATATGATGGACTGGTGACGGACACATATTGTTCACAAGCCCTGAAGCTTTAATAGAAAGAAGACATTTAAAATATGTATGAAATTCCAAATGGAGATCTTCAATGTTTCCTGTTCCTTTCCCCAACAGAATATTAGAATAATGGCCAAGTACTACACCAGGATATCAATGAAGCGCATGGCCAACCTCCTTGACCTCTCCATAGACGTAAGCAAACTGGGACTTTTCAGCTCTGCTGCGATTGAATGAAGATGAATTTGTTTGTTTATATGGTTTCATATCACTACTTTTTGGCTAATGAGTTTTTGTTTATAGGCATTTTTACAATGCCAAGCCGGCACGGTCGCGGCTTGGCATACCAAGCCGCTGTCTTGCCTGTGTAAAACCGAGGGTAAAATCCCCCTTCGTCTAGGAGCTGGCTTTCTTGGTTTGTTGGAGTAGACGGGAGTAGACCTCTTCAGAATAATTTGCATACTCCAAATGTTTTCCATTTTTTAGGAGTCAAGACACTATCTAAAGTTAGTGAATCTAACACAAGAATCTAAAGTTCCTCTAGTACTTTCTCGTAGATCGCACCATCTTTTCCCGTCTTCGTTAAATGCGACTGCATCACCTTCTCTCCCATGAAGGTCCGCAGCTTGCAGATTTTATCGTCTCTCCAGTTAGAACTACTAATGTTGATATCCAGTGGCGTTTCTACATGTAAAAAAACAGGTGGGGCCAGGCTAATATTTTTTATTCTTTTAAATGACGAACCAGTGTTCGTGACGTCACCCGTTTATTTTCACAGTCGTGGCGATCTTTGTAGACGTTAACTTCGCCTGCTTCCGGCTATCCTGCACAACAACACGGGACTGTATGTAAAAAATGTAGTTCAACATCTGACCTGTGAAGTGCAGTCATACGCTAAACAGCGTCTAAACTGCCGAAATCATTCAACAAAAATGGTAGACCCCTTCACTTTTATTAGTGTTTCTACTGGCTTTTCAGGCATACAGACATCCATCCAAACAAATTATGGGGCATTTTAATTTTGTTTGAAATTCATTTCTGGAAATGAATTTAAATGCGTTTATGTAAACATTTCAAGCGAGAAATGTGCATTTTACTTTCATAATGTTCGCTCCACTTGCATGGACAGCGTCTCTGGTTGCTTAGCAACCTCAACGTCTTGGCGGACTATATCTCTGCTGATCAACACTACGAATGCTGGAAACACAACAGACACACCATGTGTTATTATATACCATGTTATTTAACCGGATTATTATTTATATCGGAGATTATTTAATCTAACCCGATCCAAGCTCTATCATTCACCCGCGATAGCCAATCAGCGTGGAGCTTGACCCGATGTCACTGGCACTGCGTTGGCGCGGTGGAAGCGTTGAACTATTTTGTGACACACAATGATCAAGCATCAGGTAGGCGCGTTACTCGCGTTTTCCAACGCGAGTAACGCGTTTGGTGTGGCCGTACCTTTACTCAGTCAGTGTCCCACCATGCTGTTTGTAGCCCTGGCTTGGTGTTTCCCATTATCTATTCAGCCCTCAGCTCCACCCACAAGGACCTGCCAGGACAGCAGGCAGGTACTGGGGCCATCACAACCATTACAAATAAAAATATACTTTAACACTGTTCAGTATGCTGGGCTTTTTGTTTTTTAACTAAGTTACTATTTTCCATGTATCAGATAAAGGGTTATTCAATTTATAAAGTACATTATTGCAGCTTTTAATCTTTTATTGCTGACATCAAAACATTGCAATAATGAAAGTATAGTTTTTAAACTTTAATCTAAGCTTCCGTAAACCTCAGAATAAAATGATACTACTGCAAACAGCTGTAAGAGCTACTATAAGAACCCAATATCATTTATACCATCATCCTCATCTGGCGACCCGGGGGGCCGGGGCGAATCCAACCACCCGCCGCCACACATCGCGGTCAGCCATTGCCACATGTAGGTCCTCCCTTTCCACCCCTGCGTCCCTCGCGATGCTGTCCGGATAAGTCAGGCCTCTATACCGGACCAGGCCACGAGGCTTCCACAGTAGCAAGGGTTGGACAATCTGCTCTGTGGCAGTGTCCGGCGAACGAGAGCCTCCACGTGGTGATCTTTTGCGAGAGGGACGGGATATCCCCATATATCCGCTCCAGAGTGGCGTGCTCTGCCCAATGGATGTTCTGGACGCGTCGGAGCATTTATACCATAAAGTACACCTCCCATAGGCCAGCAGTGTCCTGGAGGAGAAATCAAAGAAAATAGCTGTGATAGAAAAGATTCAGAATGGCCTGTTTTGGTTTAAAGCCCACTCGCCACCACGACAAGGTGCAGGCCAGCAAGGGGAGCTTAAGACTGGATAAACATAAATAGACTGAAGAGCAAAAGACATAAGGCGTTTTACCTCAAAGTTTTCCTCCAGACTAAAGGTACGGCCACACCAAAAGCGTTACCCGCGTATCACGCGTATAAAATCGGCAATTTTTCCATAGGGAACCATTGGTTTACGCGCGTATGAGACGCGTACACGCGTTACACGCGTATAAGCAACATTTTACTTGCGTTAGGCGCGTATATATACGCGCGTACATATATGCGCGTACGAGGAGTTCAAAAAATTGAACTTTTTACGCGCGTACGCGCCGCAATAGCCAATCAGCGTTGAGCTTGACCCGACGTCACTGGCAGAGAGACGGAGAGGACAGAACCGCAATGGAGGACCAAAACCTCATCATCGCAGTGTGCAGCCGTCCTGTCCTGTACAACACCAGGATTGTAGGATTGTATTGTTATAGAAAGAGGATTGTATTGTTATAGAAAGAGAGGGCGTGGGTCGACGTGGCCGAGGAAACTGGCTGTCCTGGTAAGATCAGTGAATGTTTCAGCAAAAGAAAAATGGCGGGGGGGAGGGGAGTTTTGGGCGGTCTCATCTACGCGCGTTACGCGTGTATCTGACCATTTTTGACACAAAATGGTCAAGCAACATTTTAGCTGCGTTACGCGCGTACATGGTACGCGAGGTACGCGCTTGGTGTGTTCGCGGCATAAGGGTCTCAAATCTGTGCTCCAATAGATGATCTACCACATTAATATTGTTGATTCGTTTTCGTGCCTCCGGCATGTTTGTTTTGTTGGCACGTGAGGTGAGGTGGGAGGTCAATCGAGTCATGACTCATCACGTGCCTCACCCTACAGCCAATGAACTGTGAAAAACTAAATGACGCTCTAGTGGAACGAACCATATACAGTGGGGAAAAAAAGTATTTAGTCAGCCACCAATTGTGCAAGTTCTCCCACTTAAAAAGATGAGAGAGGCCTGTAATTTTCATCATAGGTACACGTCAACTATGACAGACAAAATGAGAAAAAAAAATCCAGAAAATCACATTGTAGGATTTTTAATGAATTTATTTGCAAATTATGGTGGAAAATAAGTATTTGGTCAATAACAAAAGGTCATCTCAATACTTTGTTACATGGCCTTTGTTGGCAATGACAGAGGTCAAACGTTTTCTGTAAGTCTTTACAAGGTTTTCACACACTACTGCTGGTATTTTGGCCCATTCCTCCATGCAGATCTCCTCTAGAGCAGTGATGTTTTTGGGCCTTCGCTGGGCAACACAGACTTTCAACTCCCTCCAAAGATTTTCTATGGGGTTGAGATCTGGAGACTGGCTAGGCCACTCCAGGACCTTGAAATGCTTCTTACGAAGCCACTCCTTCGTTGCCCGGGCGGTGTGTTTGGGGTCATTGTCATGCTGAAAAGACCCAGCCACGTTTTCATCTTCAGTGTCCTTGCTGATGGAAGAAGGTTTTCATTCAAAATCTCAAGATACATGGCCCCATTCATTTTTTTCCGTCACACGGATCAGCGACGTCCTGGTCCCTTGGCAGGAAAACAGCCCCAAAGCATGATGTTTCCACCCCCATGCTTCACTGTAGGTATGGTGTTCTTTGGATGCAACTCAGCATTCTTTCTCCTCCAAACACGACGAGTTGAGTTTTTACCAAAAAGTTATATTTTGGTTTCATCTGACCATATGACATTCTCCCAATCCTGTTCTGGATCATCCAAATGCTCTCTAGCAAACTTCAAACGGGCCTGGACATGCACTGGCTTTAGCAGGGGGACACGTCTGGCACTGCAGGATTTGAGTCCCTGGCGGCGTAGTGTGTTAGTGATGGTAGCCTTTGTTACTTTGGTCCCAGCTCTCTGGAGGTCATTGACTAGGTCTCCCCGTGTGGTTCTGGGATTTTTGTTCACCGTTCTTGTGATCATTTTGACCCCACAGGGGGAGATCTTGCGTGGAGCCCCAGATCGAGGGAGATTATCAGTGGTCTTGTATGTCTTCCATTTCCTAATAATTGCTCCCACAGTTGATTTCTTCACACCAAGCTGCTTGCAGATTCAGACTTCCCAGCCTGGTGCAGGTCTACAATTGTGTTTCTGGTGTCCTTTGACAGCTCTTTGGTCTTGGCCATAGTGGAGTTTGGAGTGTGACTGTTTGAGGTTGTGGACAGGTGTCTTTTATACTGATAAGGAGTTCAAACAGGTGCCATTAATACAGGTAACGAGTGGAGGACAGAGGAGCCTCTTAAGCCGCGTTCAGACTGCAGGCAAATGTGATTGAAATCTGATTCCTTCTCATATCCGATTTTTAGGGCTGACTGTCCACACTGTTTTAGCAAGTGTCCAAATCGCATTTGGCTCTGTTCAGACTGAACGGACCCATCTCCCCACAGATTAATGAGGCATTTAGTTTCTTCCTCTGTCCAAGGACTGAAGCGGGTGGTTTGGCGCATTGGGTCAGGTCTGGCGTCGCGTAGAGTGACGTCACGGACAGTCAAAACCGATCTGAGTGTTTGGAGCTGTTCAGACTGAGACACATCTGTCCAAATGCGATCTGAAACCACTCGGTGGTTTCGATCCGTTTTGCAAAAATCGGATTTCATGTGACTTGGGACTGTTCAGACTTTTAAAGAGTCATCCGGTTCCAATCTGGATGGGCTAAAAATCGGATTTTGGCTGGCAGTCTGAACGCGGCCCTAAAGAAGAAGTTACAGGTCTGTGACAGCCAGAAATCTTGCTGGTTTGTAGGTGACCAAATACTTATTTTCCACCATAATTTGCAAATAAATTCTGAAAAAATCAGACAATGTGATTGTCTAGATTTTTTTTTTCATTTTGTCTCTCATAGCTGAGGTTTACCTATGATGAAAATTACAGGCCTCTCTCGTCTTCTTAAGTGGAAGAACTTGCACAATTGGTGGCTGACTAAATACTTTTTTGCCCCATTGTATGTTATTTTTTTATTTTTAATTTTTAATTTTTTCTTGTGAGAGTAGGTGGGGCCGAGCCCCACTTCCCCCTAATGACCAGTCGCCACTGTTGATATCGCTGCTTGTCTCTGTAGAGACAACGCAGCAACGCCTCTTCCCAAGTCCCGCCCCTTGAACCGCGAAGCCGTCTAATTGCATTTACATCAAAATGAGACCGCCAATATGTGTAGGGTCTGAGAGGGTAAATTGGGGTGCAAAATCAAGCCGCTATAATACCTCAGTTTAAACCCATGGAGCATGGCAGGCATAAGATTGGCATATTTGGCAGTGTAAAAACGTTTACTAAAGAAGGAAATGCATCATTACGTCACCAGCTCTTTATTTGGAAGAGTCCGCCTATAAGAATCAGTATTTAGCCGGGATGAAGCCATTGGACAGAGGACAAGATGAAGCGAACAGCTCCCCTCTCGTCAGCAGTGGACCTGTTTATCCTTCTTCGGTTACATTGGTTACATTGGACCTTACATGGAAGGTTACCTCAGAGGACATGACATGACATGTGGTAGTTGGGGCTCTGATCAAGTTATACTTGGCTATGTGGTTATATTTTTACGGTATAGATAGTCTAAGTTCAACACTTTGCCTATTTTCTCTATTTTTAGGGTTTATTCTGTTTTGGGGTTATATTTTAACTCCTCGTTGAATTATATTCCCTCTGGAGCAAAGCAGTTGTGTTTTACGACTTCATATATAAAGTACTCCAAAGTTCAGATATACCCTCCCTAAACCTTTTCTCTGCTTATGTCCGTTTGTCTCCGTCCATCTGTGTCCGTCTGTCTTTTGTGTGCCCTGTAGGAGTCTGAGGAGTTCCTCTCCTCCCTGGTGGTGAACAAGACCATCTATGCCAAGGTGGACCGTCTGGCCGGCATCATCAACTTTCAGAGGCCCAAGGACCCCAACGACCTGCTCAACGACTGGTCCCACAAGCTCAACTCGCTCATGTCGCTGGTCAATAAGACCACGCATCTCATCGCCAAGGAGGAGATGATCCATAACCTTCAGTGAACCACAAAGCTCATGTTGCATCTGTGTTTTTTTTTTGGGGTTAACATTATTCATGTGCCTACTGATGTTTCTTTTTTTGGTATTTGTAAAAAAAAGAAGAAAAAAACCGCAGTCAGAAAAGTTAATTTCCTGCATAACTAGCATCCCGTAGCGCTGTACCTTGTCCACATCCAAACACCCAGCCCCCCCTTCGTCACCATTAACCCCAGAGAGAATGACCTGTCTTGACCTTTGGCAGCTCAACATGGCTTCCTCCTTTAGGTATAACAAAGGTCTTCATGTTGGTGTTTTTGGTGGTTGAGCCTTGCTGCAACTTGCTGTAACAAAGAATGGCATGAAGTTTTTAATGTCTACTTTGAAATAACATTAAACTATATGTTTAGTGGACATTTTCCTCTGCACTTAAGTGTTGCCTGATTTATTCATCTACTTTCTATACTTTACTTTTCTTACAGCTCATTTATGGAGGGGGTAACGTGTATATATATATATGATATTTTGAGCTAACCACCTACATAATTACAAGTGGTGATGTTAAACAAAATCAAAAAACAGATTGGCTATCAGTTTAGTATGTATGTTTCTAAAACCTTCTATAAAGGCCTTGGTGTAGTATATACATACGTTCTGTTATGAAGGCTGGGATCGGGGCATCTATTGGTGTTGCACAGGAACTATTTTTATTCAAACTGCTAGTCAACCAATAATGCAATGAATAACTCGATGGGAATTCCAAAACCCGACTCCGTATGTCATTCCCAAATCCCCGTAAGATAAACTTATATTGGTCTTTTACCCATCCGGGCCCAAGTTCCTCTGTCACGCGTCTACGCGCACTACGGATGAACGTTGTGTATGCACGCGCGCACGCGTAGCCCCTCAACCTTCACGAGGCGCGCGGTCCCGCCGTGCTCTGCGATGGACTGACAAGTGGATCCAAGATGGCGTAGAAAGTAAGGCTAGGTAAGTGTACACTTCCCTTTTTCAGGCCTTTCAGTTGTCGTTTTCGATGCAAGTACGGTGAAAGAAATTATGTCCGTAAAATGATATGAGAATAGCGAATATACTAAATCGCCCCGTACTCAATAATACGATGTCTGATAAATTATATGACTCTTAAAACCGTGCCAAATGTTCAGGCCCGAACCCATTTAGCTTGCTAGCCTAGCCAAATTGCTAGCTAAAGCTAACAAGCTAGCCAGCTATTCTTGTTGTGATCCTGCCAGTTCAGTGTCGGGAAAGGCCCTGTTGTGACCAAGCAGCTCCCCGGTGGTCCCAGCGGGTCGTGGGCCTCGGTTTGGCCGTGGTACCGACTCATGTCTGCCGTGGTACTTACTCATGTCTGTGTATGTTTGTAACGGGGTCGGTGTGTTGCAGAAGGCAGGGAAGTGGACCAGCCGAACACAGCTCCTCCTGATGAAGTCACACAGCACACTTGTATGTTTGCGCTTTACTCAGCTTTGGGACAAGCGTGAGGAAGAACATCTTTCTTTTTTCGTTTGCAGAATTTAAAAACAGGTCTGACGGAGAAAACCAAGTAGATACTCGGTGGTGGATGAGCCTCCTATAGGATCTCACTGGACGCACCAGTGCAGTACTGGCTGTACACACGGTTGTTTATGTTGTGGTCTCTTCACCAGGGCCCTGAACTCTATGACGTTATCTGGTATTGTTCCGTCTACTACTAATACCTCGTTTTGTTTTCTAGTAAGCTTAGGAGTTACCTCACCACATCACATCCTTTCTTGTATCCCATTCCTTGGGCAGAACCCATTAACAACGCGGTGATATGACCGAGTTTTACCCGTTGTTATGACATTAAATGGTACATTATATCTCAGCAAAGATCCACAGTCACACAATCCTTTTTGATAAGTTATGGAAGTTACTATGGTAATGTCAATTCATATATTTTTAAACATGTAAGCAGGCTTTGTGTGTTGTATTCCCTTCCGTCTGGGAATGAATATCTCCCTGTAATGTGTACAATTTTAAAGTAATATCAAGAATGGAGCTACTGCACTCTCTTAATATTTGAACCAAAAGTTCAAGTTGTATATGAAATGGATTGAAATAGAGTACTCAGAGTACTCACTGTTTTTCATCAGAAGACATAGGCCTATTAGTCTGTATAGAGTACTCTAAAATGAGTGTGATTCTTTCTCACAATTGAATATTTCAGGGCAGTAATATTGTGTTCCTCCATTTAATTAGGAAGTGTCATGGTTGAACTTCAAATTCCTTCCTTGTCTTTGTCAAACAAACAGAAGCTTGCAAGGACCGCTGAATCTGATTTGATTGGTCTCAGTAATAGGATTTACTTCAGATGATACAATTGCAAAAATCCACACTTAAATGTCAAACAAGTGAAAAAATGGCTATCAGCTCAGTATAATTAGGGATGATGTGGAAATGAGACAATAGTGTAATATACTATTCAAGTTTTCATCGAAAGTTTTGATCAAAACGTAAGCATCTACATATCTACCAAAATTCTGTGTTTCATGGAACGATTGTTGTGTCTCAAAAGCTGTGTGTAGCTCTGTCTCACAAGCTCACCAACTCATCAATGTGTTGCATGAGCAAAGTCTGTTGCTTTGTAATTTCATTTTAGATTGAATCCTATCTATTTGGATAATGACATGTATGTGTACTGAAGTATTTGAAGCTTTTACCCCATTTGAGATCGTCAATGGGACCAGAAGTTGAGATGCTTCTTGGGAAGGTTGATTTGCTGCGACCTTGGCTCCACCGGTTAAGCCCGCACCGCAAGGGACACGACTCGAACCGTGGGTGGCACGACCCGCACCTGGGAGGACATGGGATTCCGCGGGCCTTAATCTCAGGCCCCGTCCACATGGAGCAGATTTTTTGGTGAAACCGCATAAGTCTTGTGCGTTTCGGCCGACCGTCCAGGCGGAGCCGGCGAATCCGGTGCCCGAAACCGCACATTTCTGAAACCACCCTCGGAAGTGGTTTCAAATCTATCCTGACCTATGCGGTTTCGTGTTAGGATTCGTGTGGACGCCTGAAACGGAAACGATGACGTCATTAGCCCACCACCAGCTGGGGGACGTCAGAGTTGCTTTGAATTTTTTATTTATTATTTTATTTGTATTATTTTTGAAGCTTTAAATAAAGCCCCTTGATAAATGTAATTACTAACTACATTGAAAAGTCTTTCTGCTCAATTTAAAAGGTTGAATCCCCTCGTGACTGAATGTTTGTATACAGCGCGCAGGCTTGATGCACTCAACTTTTTTCTGTGGACAACCAGCCCTTGAATATTTAGTACAGCGTTTCTACAGCTCGATGCGTTTTCGCAATGACTCCGTCTTTACGGAGATATTCCTGAACAGCATAAAACGAAACTGGATCGTTTTCGCCCGTTTCGGCTCCGTGTCGACGGGGCCTCAGTGACGAGAACCCTGGCTTCTCAAGCAGCGGCTTGATGCTTATTCAAGACGACTTGAAATGGCATTCAGAGCCTATCCTAATTCTATCTTTTTGTTATTTTATTATCCAAATGTTATTATCAAAATCAATAATAGCAAAACAGAAGTATATCTTCATCCATCAGGAATTCATTTGTTTGAATGTGAAGCCTACCGGCATGGACAAGTTAATGTAACATCTGATCAGCAATGGGGAGTTACACGGATTGGATGTAAAACATCAGCATTAGCATAATGATGGGTGTACTTTGTTGAATGGGAGGTTTATATGACTGTGACAATGAGTTACCGATTTAAAGTACATTTTTATTTGATAGTGTCTTTCAATGCCCTGGTGTTGAGTTGCCAGTCCTGCTGGGGCTAGAACACTAGTCTGTTGCGGCGCTGCCTGTCCCACCACGATACAGCGTCGGTGTTGTGTGTTCTGAATGCATGTGGGCTTGGTTGTGAGCTACAGAACAGATGCATCTCTTTGATGTGCCTTGTAGTAGGGATGCCAAGATGGCTGATGTACACCATGACACATATTTGTATCAGGCTGTGGCCCTTGGCTTCCTTCTCCAATGGTCTGGCAGGGCAGAGTCAACTAGTACTACCACAGTGGGTTTAAGGTTGCAAAGGAAAGGGGGTCGCCATGTTCTTTATGGTCATGTTTTGTGTTTCAAAGTTTTGTGTCTTAGAGTAAATAGGACAGAGGGCAGTATCCCAACAAAGTTGTGTGGAGTTTGAATACAGAAAAGGAGCTGCTCTGTCATCAGACAGCGGTAGCTTTTGTCAAGCAGGCTGTAATGCAACTAAAGAGGCGCCGGTTCCATCCTTTGCTCCTCCTGCCATCTAGCTTTAGAAATGTTGTAGTACATATTCAAGGCCTATATGTGGCGCTGGTTCTCCACCAAAAAAAACACGACGTGACGGAGCATGCCTATCAAGCCTGTGCGCTGTTATACAGACATACAGTAAGGATGATAAGGAGAAAGCAGTTGTTAAACCTTGTGGATGGAGCAAAAGAGAGAAAATACTTTTTAATTTACAGTTAGTAATTACATTTACCAAGGGGCTGTATTTAAAGCTACAAAAAGAATACAAATCAAACAAAACAAATTTGACACAAATCCAAAGTTTCCCCCTGGTGGGGGGGGGGGGGGGGGGGGGGGCGATGACGTCATCATTTGCATATCCGAAAACGCAGGTGGCCGTTTTTTTTTTTTCCACCATTGGACCTGGTTTCAAAAAAGTGTTTGCAGGCACTGAAACATCGGGTCAAACATGCATGACTTATGCGTTTTACAAAAAAAGAAATCCTTATTTAATCAAAAAAAATTCACAAATTTTAACCGGTGAAAATCCTGTGTAAGTCTAAACCAAATAAATGTGACACCATCTGACACTCTTAACGCAGAGTGGTGTGTTGGATGTATAGTATGGGACAGAGCAGACGGTGGGGTTTGATGAACAGTGAGGGACAGAGCAGACGGTGGGGTTGGATGAACAGTGAGGGACAGAGCAGACGTTGGGGTTGGATGAACAGTGAGGGACAGAGCAGACGGTGGGGTTGGATGAACAGTGAGGGACAGAGCAGACGGTGGGGTTGGATGAACACGTTAGGGACAGAGCAGGACGGTGGGGTTGGATGAACAGTGAGGGACAGAGCAGACGGTGGGGTTGGATGAACAGTGAGGGACAGAGCAGACGTTGGGGTTGGATGAACAGTGCTGGACAGCAGACGGTGGGGTTGGATGAACAGTGGTGGACAGCAGACGGTGGGTTGGGATGAAACAAGTGTGGACAGCAAGACGTGGGTTTGGGATGAACAGTGTGGGACAGAGCAGACGGTGGGGTTGGATGAACACTGGGGGACAGAAGACAGGGTTGGATGAACGAATTGGGACAGAGCAAACTGGGTTTGAACAGTGTGGCACGACAGGGCAGAGATTTGGGATGGATACTATTGACTAAGCTAAAATATAGAAATTTGACAACTTGATTAAATGGTATAAATGAGAGAGATGGAAATGAGAAAGATGGTGGAAACAAATCAAGTAGCATTAGTTGGGTTACAAGTCCAAGGTTGTTGTGTGTATGTTCTATGCAAGAGAGGCAAACTCCAACGCGCCACAGGTCTGTGA